>JAXGGA010012657.1:0-38005 GCA_038373865.1 Uloborus plumipes
TCACACCCAAGCTTATTTTTGTGACTAACATATGAAATTTTGTTCATAACAAATCATTGCATTTCAGCTTTAAAGTTAGTTATATAATCAGGTTCATCTTTGTGTCATAATGTAATTCAGATATTTCAGTGGTTTCGGACTATAGCACTGGATCAGAATGATGAGATTTTAGTTTAATGTCAGACAAAATTACTGAAACTATTTTCTCTTGTTTTGGCAATCTTTGTCAAAAAAAAAAAAAAATAATAATAATAATAATAATTTCTGAAATAAGTTTTTAGGCACTCCCCACCTCTTTGCAGAAAACTCTGAGATGAAGCTGAAGTTTCCTGAACCTATTCAGTAACTGGGTATTGTAAACAAGTTCAGAAAAATAATAAAGTTGCGTGCTTTCGTTGCAACAATTCTTAAGATTTAAAAATGTTTCGATTTTTATGCTTTTTTTTCAAATATTAAATTTGAAATTGAAGATGATTTAGGATAGTTTGAATTTGAATTGAGGCTACTAGTTAGGGGCTCTAGTTTAAATCGTAGCAGAAACAAGAAATCATTATTTTCTTCCTTGGTAGATGGCACCACATGCAATTTTGATTTCGTTTGGAATAAGAAAAGAGATTAACTTTCCAGCCATACACAACTTGGAGAAGCGGCATTAAATTGTCTCTAATTATGACTGACGTTATTTTTTAGTTTTTAAAAATGATAAGGATTAAAAAATGTATCTGTGAAGAATGTAGTATGTTTTATTTCTATTTACTTATTGTTGTTATTTTTTTTTTTCATTTCCTTCAGTTGTGAGGGAGGAAGACTTCGACCCCAAAAAACAAGTTCTCCTGCCCCATGATTATTCTCCCATATTTTAAAAACGAAGATGAGAAGTGTGCTGGTTACATTCAACATAGTTTTGTATTTATCATATGTAGCCAGAACGAAATTACACTTTTATGTATTTTGAATTATGTAAGTAAAATAAACCGTATTGAAGTTCAGTGCTTTTCATTTTAATTTTCAGAACATTGTCAAGTATTTCAAAAGCCGCTTCCATGTGTCATCAAAAAATTAAAATTCAATTAAGACTAAACAATCTTTATGTATTTGAATAGCCTGAGACCTGTCAAAAAAAAAAAAAAAAAATCGACAAAATATTTTATTGGAGTTGAAATGAAAAGCATTCAACCTATTTTTTTCTCTATCACATTTTCGACAAAAGTATCAGCAAGAACGGACAGAAGAAAAAATACATTGATTTTTAAAAATTTTATATTTGCAGCTACCTCTAATAAATTTTAACGATTTAATGAATTCGTTATATTTCGAAATATAATGAATAAAAATTGCATAAAGAGCAATTAATAATATTGTACTTTCAAACTGAATACTGGAACCCAAATGAAATTAAAGAAGAATAAATATACAATATAAATACAACATTTAATGTACAAAATATTTAAAAACACATAGCCGTAATGCAGCGGAGGCTTATAACCAATCAAAAGTATTTATGTACTTAGAACAAAATATTAAATAAAACTGATGAACAAGAAATTTTTTCTTTGGAATTAAAATTTAAGTAGCCATCTCTGTGTGAACCAAGAAAATACTTATAAAAAAAAAGCGAAGTTTGTTCTTATTTTAGAGAAATCCGTTCTGAAATGCATCAAAAAGCTATTTTTTGATTTTTAAAACTGTGTTAAAACTTTTTGCAAAAAAATGATGATGAAAGTGAGTGGTAGGTGCCATTTAAATAGGTTTCGTCTGAAAAAATGTCCGTAAGAGGGAATTTACCTTAGATTATTTGAAACAATTAATTGATTTGCATAGCATTTAATAACCGAAAGAGCACATTTTTAAAATTTGCATTTGAGACGAATTCGTAAACACTCGGAGAAGAACACGAAGTTGAATACAAGAAATACCTTTGTGCGATTGATGTGAAGTTTTAATCCAACGTTAAAGGAGCACAAATGTACAGGTATACTGCAGACACGTGTTTCGTTGCTACAAGGAACCCCTTTTTCAATGCAAAAAGTGTGAGCTTTAGGATGAAGAATCACCCGATAAAAGCCTTGTAGCCCCGAAACACGTGTCTGCAGTATACATGTACATTTGTGCTCCTTTAACGTTGGATTAAAACTTCACAAAACACGAAGTTGTTAATTTAAATTGCCTTATGAACATAGAAATTGGTGAATAAAAGTGCCAAAAAGACAAAATTTGGTCGATTAAGGGGGGGGGGGGGTCATGGCCCACTCTGGATCCGCGCTTAGGGAGAACAAACTTTGATACCTTGAAATGACTATTACTTGCATTGAAGTTTTAATTTTACACGTAAAAACTTAAGCGGACGAAAGCGAAAAGTAATTTCTATCCCTTCAGGAAGCAATGAATGACGACTACTATTTGTTCATCAAGAGAGAACTTCCCTTCTTGATCAAAAATAAAATCAAATGCATTCTGCTTTTATTTAAACTTCAAATGTGTGTAGCTGTGTAAAACGTATAACAGTACACTGGAGGTAAATTGAAGATTTTAGTGTATACAGGTAATGTCTTGAACTAATGTTACAAAAATTCATAACATTCTCCATTCAAAAAAAACATAAAGCCAAGAAAACATTATTTCTATTATTTTTATGTACGCGAGTGTATTTGACCTAAATTTTAGCTTTACATGCTAATTCAAGATAAAATAAAGTCATTTATTAGTAATCATAATAATACTAGGTGACCCGTGCGGAATTCCGCAAAAAAAAAAAAAAAAAACTCTAAACTTAAAATTTAATACGACAATTTTTATTGGCTTCATTTGCACAACATCGCCATCTACTGCCGTCGTTCTGACAACTTTTCAAAGAGATCAAAGACATGTTCACTTTTACAACTACTACAAAAGTGATACCCTATATTAAAATCAAATACCCAAGGCTACTACTAAACTAAATACTAACGTTATCGCAAAACTACCATAGTATTTTGAAACAATAAAAGTTACAATTAAGGTTTACCGAGCTAAGCCTTGGCTTGAAATGTCGCATTTAAAATTGATTTGAACAACAATGTAACGATTTTGACAGTTGAGCAAAAAAGTTAACTTTTTCAAACTTCAATCGCTTATAAGTCGCTTAAACGTGGATTTTCGAGATTCTCGTTACGCGGCGCTAGCGGAGAAACGTTCTAAAGAACGCATTTTTTTTAATCTTTCGAATGAAATCAAAATGGAGACGATACGACAATTATTTCGCTAGATAGAGTCAATTTTGTGCCCAAAAATTGAAGTTCGAATAAAAAACGAACCGACACTTTTTAGAGGGTGGGTCTAATTTTCGTCAATAGCCCGCGGGATAAGCTTCAAAATCATAAATTTTCTTGCAGTTCGATAAAGAAATGAGCGAGTTTCGACCGGGTATAGGATTCGGCTTAGAGAAATAATATATGGAGATTTAAGATGTGATTTAACGTTGGTAGTAAGTCTCCCCCCCCCCCTCAAAAAAAATAGTTAAGTTCTTTTTAATTCATCTGCTTTTTGCGGAAATTGTTATGTAAATCCCAATTGAGTCCATTTTTTCCCCATCTTTTCTCCCCCTCTTGCTCTTTTTGCATCCTTTTACGTTGTTAAGGAAGTATTGTGATCGCGAAAAAAAAATCACTTAAATGTGGGACTAAATTTTGATTTTGCTCATCCCGAATGAATGTTCAGTAGTTTTTTCGACCTGTCAGCACGTGCATATGTTCCGACCAACATATAAACAGCCGAAAAATCCTTTTCAACCACCCCCGAGTTAATTACGACGAGTTTCCTCGTGACGTCTGTATGTGCGTATATATGTGTGTTGCATAACTCAAAAACTATATGCCGTAGAAGCTTCTAGTTTGGCATGTAGGCTCTGGGGATGGTCTAGTTGTGCACCTCCCCTTGTGGTTGCATTCGAATGTTCCCAAGGGGGTGTTTTACCCCTTTTTTGGGGTAAATCTGCTAATTTCAAAGCAGACTCAAATGATATGAATTGGCGCGACCACTTGGGGATATGTCGCCAAGCTTTTGGTCGCCAAATGTTTGACGCCAAATTGCCGATATATCGCCAAGTTGGCGACAAATTTGGCGAAAGAAAATATTTTTTTAATTTGGGTTCAACTTGGCGCTATTGGCGATATTTTGCGAAAAATTCCCTGAAAGATATTAAAATCGGTTTGTATTTAGAAAATTAACCATTGCAAAACATTTTTTGCATTGTTTCGTGGCAGATTAGGGGTGTAAATATTTGAATTGTTACCTTACTCAATGCTCACTCCAAGCACTTTTTTTAACATTTAAGGCAACTACTAAGAAATTTACACGTAAAAAGAAGTAGTGTGTGGTACATACCAGATTTTTTTTTTCACAGAAATCAATCAAACGCTAAGATTTCTTATTACAGGATAAATATTATGTATCATCATTTCATATTAAATAGTTCAATGGAGGTTTAGCACTTTGTACTGAAAGAAATATAACTAAATGTTTATATTCATCAGTTTAAAACGGTGTTATCTTATCGAACTATTTTTATAAAATGGCGAAATTGCTCTTTCGAACTTTTAAAACTAGCGGTTGACTGTTTTTAGCCTACTTTCCCGTTAAAAATAAAAGAAAGACGAAAAAAGTATTAAAATTGGCTTAATGCATCTAAAAAATATCGCCAAGTCCAAAAAATATCGCCAAGTTAAAAAAATATCGCCAAGTTAAAAAAATAAAAAGGTAAAATGAATATCGAAAAATTAAAAATTTGAAAGTAGGGTATTGAGATGGGGAATTTGTGTGTCGGTCTGTCGGTCGGTCTGTCTGTCTGTCCCCCCTAATAACTTTTGAATGAATATTCCGATTTGGACAAACTTTTTTTTGTTGGAAAGATCTCGGCGAGTACAGCTCATTCCCATATTTGATTTTTCGATTTGAACAATTTTTGGTTAACCTGTCCCGCGATGCTAACTTTTTAGTTAACAGTCCGATTTGAACAAACTTTTTTTTGTTCGAAAGATCTTTTCAAGGATACTTCATTCCTGTATCTACATTTTCGATTTGAACAATTTTTCGTTCAACATTGAACCGTTCAAGCAACCTTTCCCCCCTAATAACTTTTGAATGAACATTCCGATTTGAACAAACTTTTTTTTGTTGGAAAGATTTCGGCGAGTACAACTCATTCCCATACTTGATTTTTCGATTTGAACAATTTTGGTTCAACATTGAACCGTTCAAGCAACCTTTCCCCCCCTAATAACTTTTGAATGAACATTCCGATTTGAACAAACTTTTTTTTGTTGGAAAGATTTCGGCGAGTACAACCACTGCCGACTCGAAGCAAAGCCAAGTCACCCACCGCATGACGTCACGAACTGGAGGCGATTGATTTCTCTCGAGTTGACGCTTTAAATCTGGTTTTTACTACTTTTCGATCCTCCTCCCTCTTTTTTTTTTTTTTTTTGTTTAACAAATTTTCGCTCGAGAGTTGAATATTAAGATTTAGGAAATCGAAAAATATTAACACAAAAGCAAACATAATGAAAGCCATAGAATATTAAAATGTGTTATCTAAAAATAATTATTTTACTGTTTCAATGTTAAGTTTTCGAACTCATTAGAGCATCAATGATGAGTATAAATATGTTACGCAAGATATGTTGATTAAAATATTAAAATTTTATTTCTGTACTCTTCTACTTGTATACTGAAATAGGTAAGTTATTACAGTTTTATATCTAATGAAGAGTAATCTAATAGAAATTTCAACTTTTATGACTGAATTCAACGTTTTCCAAACAAGATATAACAGATACGTTTCAAACAACAAATTTACTGAACAGCTATTTAACTTAAGAATATTTTCATCATTTTATGTAAAGCAACATAAAAATATAAATATAAATTGAAATAAATCAATGCACATTAGTTGCAAAAACATTTATTGCATATTTCACAAAACATATACAATAATACATATTTAAAGAAATAATATTCAGAAAGTTAACAATATTCAGTTATTTAGAAAATTCATTTGTTAAAATTATCTAATTTTCGTTTTTTACTATTGTTTTGGTTTTCTTCGTTTTTACTTTTACAATAATTTTTCAGCAACGTATTTGTTGAAAAACGCAACAACAATTTAATTATATAAGTTGGTGAATGTAATACACATGTCAAAACCTCCATTTCTTTGGTCTGAAGAACACTTTCTGTTGTACATATAGCAACAGTTTGCTGATTATTTGACAACAAAAATTTATTTTCAAAGTTTGAACTAATTAATTTTTGTATGACTATGAAATTGTGAGCCACAATATTAATTGCCTGCTCACTGGGATATTTCAAACCTCCTCTGTCACAATTAGTAATGTATTCATATTTGGAATGATGCGGTAAAGCTTGATCAATTACCAATAAATCTTTACAGTTATCGCATTTTAAACGTTTTAGCACTGAATGTACACAATAACCAGTTAAGTATGTAATATTAAATGCAGTCCCTACTATATTACCCCCTTTGTAATCTAAATAGGGTTTTAAATGTATTTCGTCCATCATTAATGAAACATAAATATCTTCACATTTAAGACTGTCAAATTTTATGCGCGCATATTTCAAAAAGTCAGAACTATTTAACTCATCAATTGGATTTACACTTAATTTTGAGTTAATTCTTTTAAGCGTTGATGGATGTGGTAAAGTTAAATTTCCCATCCCCCGAACAAATTTATAGGCTTGAGGCGAAGTTAAATAAAACATCGAGGAAAAAATAAGCAGATCTGGTGAATATCTTATTTTTTCAGGACTGGCATTTAAGAGCGACAATTGTTCAATGATAAAAGATAATTTTCTGTCACAAAATTCGTCTAATTTTTGTTGCAATATTGTTAAAAGTTGCTGTACAATTTCAATTATATTTTGCATGTAATTAAACGAAACAGACTCTAGTTTTTCAACTTTCTATAAAATATCCAAAATTTGATTTATATCGTCTACAATTAAAGGCAAAGCAATACCACTTATTTTAGTTAACATATTACCTTTATAAAACACATTTAACTGTAATGGATCATTAATTGATACAAAGTAATCTAATTGCACATTACTATCATTTAAGTTTAAATTTAAATACATCAAACTATTATTTTTAACAACAACATTCCAAATATCAGAAACTGCATGCTTTTTATGAATTTCAATCAACTCGGAAAAATTTGAAAATTTTACATTTTTATCATATAGCAGTTTTGAAATCTTACTGTTTTCGATTGCTGCAGCTATGTCGTTTTGTTCCCGTTTCATCCTTTTTTCACTGGGAGATTCCCTAACAGTCACTTTTTTGCTTAAATAGGTTGGACAATTCTGGAAAATTGATGGAATGGCATCCTTCTTCAATCGCGGTCTATCTAGTCTCACTGTTATTGATTTTCCATTCTTCTCATCAAAACCAGAAGTTTCCCATTCTATCATTTCCTTAGGAAAATGCCTCTCACAGACCTGCAATGAGAAAAAAAAGCTTAAAAAGGAATAACAATACTAATCATATCTAATATTAATAATAAGTAATTGTTAACCGGGCAATTAAACTGTATCGATTATTTTTAATTGCATTTCTAATTTTCTGTTACAGAGTTCTGCGCCAAATTTTATTATAATATAAGTACTACAATTAAAGGTAATGTTTTAAAACGTTACAGTTAATTGTACTATTTTTAGCCATGTAACATATTCGGTATTGTAGATTTTTATTTTAAGTATTGATTATTGAAATTTAGAAATCCTTATTGTTTGTGCAAAATATATCGAGGTATCTAATTTTATCCTAAGTTTGTGTCACACGTAGAACATGTGATCAAGAAATGTACGTGAGATCAAAAATAAGCCATACACTATGCATATACATTAAAAGTACTTACACTAAAATTTTCTGTGTATAATCATTTCGAGGGATGGCTCGTTCCCATTTTTTACGCATCTCCTCATTTCTCGGGAATCGGAAGACATGCACTTTGTTTTCTTCATTATAATTCCCATTGCAATTCGGGATGGAACACTTGTAGGGCATTCCTTAACTGAAAAAGAAATAAAATTTTTGGTTACAATATTTACCAAAACACTCACTAAGTACTTTGTCTAAGAGCAAATAAAAAAGTTAATGGGAACATAATATATGAAAAAACACTTACCTAGAAACTAATTTGCTTCGCATTCGCTTCAGCACAACGCACGTGGTCAAGCTTCACACCTTCACAGAGCGTGCCCCGTAGTACTCTGAGGGTGAGGTGGCAGTGGCAGCTCGCCCCCAGTTCATGACGTCACGGGGAAAGGGGGGAGCTCTAAACCGGCTTTGTATCGAGTAGGCAGTGGTACAACTCATTCCCATATTTGATTTTTCGATTCGAACAATTTTTGGTTCAACTTTGAACCGTTCAAACAACCTGTCCCGCGATGCTAACTTTTGAGTGAACAGTCCGATTTCAACAAACTTTTTTTTGTTCGAAAGATCTTATCAAGGATATTTCATTCCCGTATTTACATTTCCGATTTGAACAATTTTTCGTTCAACATTGAGCCGCTCAAGCAAGCTGTCACCCCTAATAATTTTTGAGTGAACAGTCCGATTTAAATAAACTTTTTTTTGTTGGAAGGATCTCAGCAAGGATACTTCATTACAGTATTTAAATTTTCAATTTGAACATTTTTTCGTTCAACATTGAACCGTTCAAGCAACCTTTCCCCACCTAATAACTTCTGAGTGAACCATCCGAATGGAATAAACTGTTTTTTGTTTGAAAGATCTCGGAGAGGTTCATTCCTTATTTCGCTTTTTGGTTTGAACCATTTTTCGTTCAGTATTGAACCGTTCAGAAAAAAATTTAACATTAGCGCCTACGGGGAATTTAAGTTGAATGTTGATCCTGGAACTTAAAGTCAGATTTCCTTCAAACTAACTTTGTAAAAAAATGGTTTTGATAAATAATGTTTGTAAAGTACTTTTCTGAATAATCTTCTGTGAGGACTCTGATTCCGACTCCGACTCCACAAACATGGCGGAAATGCAGGCTCAGAAAAAAATGACTGACTGTGCAGACGATTTTTTGTTTATTTATTCATTTGTGTTATTTTATTTATTACTATTATTTTTTTTTGGCAGACGATTTTTTTTTGTAACAAAAGTGTTTCATTCACGAGGGCATTTTATTCTTTATTTATATTTAACAACTGGCAACGGTTTAAAAGTGAAAATCGAGACATTTTATCGACGGACGAGTTTTTTTTTCCTTTCTTTGATAAAATGTGTTTTGATGTACTTTGTACTTATAATTTTTTTTTTTTTTTTTTTTGAAAACGATTGAGGAATTTTTCTACGGAAGAACTGTAACAGTTACATTCTTTAAAAGGTGCGACAAAACTTCATTTATTCATTTATTTACTTTTTATGTCTCTATTTCATCTGATGAGAGGGGTATATTTTGCTTTTAGAAATCAGCTTTAAGTGCTAAAAAGGTATGTTTGACATAATGTTTAGTCTCAGATGATCAAGAGAATGATGATCAGATGCTAGAATGCCGATGTCGATGTACGGGAAAGTAGGCTCGTTTAGTTCTTGACAGAACTTCTTGTTAGAAATGAGAGATTCAATTCTTTCCATTCAGTTTTCAAATAAAAAAACTTTCCCCAATTAAGTTCACTTTTTCTCAGATTAATATTCACGTGAAATCCCGTTATAAGGAATGTACCAATGCAACGTAATAAATTTTCAGTCTGGATTTAATTTCCATCACGTTGCTTGAATACAACGAAATTTCTCGTTACAACCAATAAAATTTACGGTCTATTGAAGTTCGTTATAACCAGATTTGATCCCTTTGTGTGATCAATAGCAAGTTTTCCCCTATTTCACTTAACCCCACTTTCACCCATGCGTGATATTGTAAAGAACAATAGTGTCGAAATATCGAGAAATTCTAAGGTGATGAAAGAATGTAGACACTAAATATTGCTGAATTGGGAAAACTAAGGAGATACGTAACCATGATTTTTATTTTTTTTCCTCTTTCACAAATTTATTGCTATTCATTTCGTTAGCCTTTTTACTTACAAACTTTTATGATTTTTTCGATATTCATGTCAAAATTGATCAGTTTTTACGTTTTAAGCAAGTCTTTCGATTTTCCTATCTTAGGTTTCGGGGATTTTTGCTAAGTTTCAGCATTTTACTGGCTTTAGGCTCTCTTATGATTAGGGATGCACCGATAAGTAAATTGGCCGATTACCGATTGCCGATTAATCGGCTGAGCCAATTAAGGATAAGAATGATTATTTCTAATGCTACCAATTTTACAATCAGTTTTTCTTTCTCTCTTATGTCTTGAAGAGTTTAGAAACAGCAAGCACTTGATTTCTGAGAGAAGATTTCTTTTTTCCATTTTCCTATTTTTCGCAAAATAATTTCAATATTTTATCGAATTTCCCAGAACCAATTTTCATATTATTTTCAATAGTATTACATTAACACATTGTTAATTAAGTTAATTGGATATAAAAATTCAAAAAAAGGGGGGAGTGGCCGAGGCGAGCACTCCAATTTAGGAGTACTTTTAATTTAAATTTTTGAATAATTAGTAGCAATTTAATTCAAGATTTTTAGTCATTGTAAAAAATTAGAGGTTATCTAAAAGCACTGTGCTAAGGTGGAAACTATCGCCAGATGAAAAATGCTGCAATATTGTCAATGTGTATATTTATTCAAAGTAGGAGAATTAATTTATTTAAAACATTTATATCAACTGTGAGGGTTATCATAAGTGTTAATAAAATTATTCATCATAGTTTCTTAGTGAAGGTACACTTTGAAGAATAATGCTACAAAATATTTTTTCAACCGATTAATCGGCCCAATTTTGCCGATTATTAATAATCGGCTAGGTGACCGATTATGGCTGATCAATCGGTACTGCCGATTAATCGGTGCATCCCTACTTATGATCATGACTGTTAAATAGCCTTTACTGAATAGCAAAAAAAAAAGTCGCTTTTTTCTACTTCTCTTTTATTCAAAAAATGGCGATTATTTATTGATTTTTTTTAAGAAAATGATTTTTTTCTAATTTTCCGAATTTTTGAGAAATTTTCTGAATTTATCATTCAAAAGATAGGCCGTAAAGATAGCACTTTACGTTTAATAATAGAAGTTTTTTTTTCGCATCGAGCAGTCTTGCATGATTAAGTTCCGTAAGAAAATTGAAATAAATGCTCAGGTTTTATTGTTCGCGTAGACTTTCTAAGGCCAAATCGCTTTCTTGCATAAAAACACTAGCCTTTACAAAAAAAATCCAACGATGAGGTCATTATTTCCGAAGATACAAATCGTCCTTCTCTAGTTTCAGCAGACTCCGGAGAAAAAAATTCTCTCCCAAATATATTGCCTTTTGTTATTTCTAACGTATTTTACTCTTCCCAGACGTCTAATTGTGTAAGCTTCGGTATTATTGTGTCACTAGTAATATCTCATCATTTTTCGGCAAGTCGGACGTGGAATAACAGTTATTCAGTTGATGAAGGCTTTTTTAACCATTGGAGATGACTAAAATTTATAGTTTTACAGCTTGTTTTACATTTGGTCACACATGGAAAATTTCTAACTTCGTCTTTCGGCGTAACAGGTGCCTTGAAAATCTCACAGTTTTGTTGTGACTAGTTTTTTCCCCTTCACATATGATTTGAATTTTCTTATATCTTAACAAAACGTATTGAATATTGAGAAAAGAACGAAGAAAAGGTCAAAAGTAGTCATTTTTTCAGTACAATTTTTTAAACTGAATTTAAACTGAAATTATCGCATTTGAGACATTTGCTTCTCTCAGATAGCCTACTCTTCTTGATTTATTAGTTTCACTATTTAAGAAATAATTTTAAATTTTATTCATTGTTTTCCCCTACAACTAGAGATGCAAAAAAAAAAAAAAAGTTTTTTTGAATTCCTTTTTGTTCAAGCTTTCTATTGATTTGTGTATTTTCAAGCACATCTCTTGAGAGAAAATGCAAATGTGTGATGCATGTAAGAAAAGTTGAAGAAATGGTCTTCCGATACAAAATTATACGAAAGTATTTTGTACCTAGCACATTAATGAAATAATTTGTCCAAGAAAAGTAGATTTTATCGGCATATCTTTTGCTGATTTGATGTAAGAAGGTGTTTAAAAATTCGGCAGAATATTCGCTAAAATGATTCAGTTAGCAACTTGCTAACGGAATTCTTGATGCATTATTTTTATTAATTTCGTTCATGAAGTCTTACTTTTTGATATTGTAACCGTGCCGGAATTGTTTCGACAGCATACATAATGTAAATGAAAGGAGAATAATGAATCAAAAAATAAATCTTTATTGAGTACATATTCACATAAAAAACATACAATAATTTTTTCTTGTTTCAGAAATATTAATGTTAGCAAAATAATTCTTGAAAAACAGCATTCAAAAGAATAATAGAAAACGAGCAACAATGTCACATTTGTCTAGAGCGAGATGTGAGTAGTGAGGCTGCTTACTTTATGGTGCCCAACCTACGGCCTGTGGGCCATATACAACCTGCAAAGCAGAACCGTGTGGCTCGTTTTGTTTACTGTTTAATCGAAAACCACGATTGGACACTATGTCAAATTTTTAGCCAAATATTCGCAAATTAGCTCCTGGAAAACATGTAATTAATAAAATAAGCATCAATAATAATAGTGATAATACGTTTGGTTCGTAAGTTTCCTCTCTTTTCCACGTTTTCTCATGTTATTTAGAAATTTAAAAAAATATTTTGAAATTTTATATGTGTTCTGGCCAGTGTCGTACGCAGACAAATCATTTCAGAGGGGGCTGAGTCAAGAATCTTTGAGAGGGGGGGGGGGAAGCATCTCATGAAATGTAACTAAGAAAAGTAAATGTCTCGAATTTCTGCTTCAATGCCTATTTAAGTCGAATAAAATGCATCATTAAGAAAAAACTTACAATAAAACTGAACAAAATGGAATAATAGGGTAATCGTAAACATGACGCATAGTAAAACAGACATGTCAGAAAAAAGAAAAAATCTTTATTGTAATTTTGTCCAACACTTAATTATCTGTTCTCATTTGGGATTTAAAAAAAAGGAAATTTTGAAGGAAAAAAAAAACAGCTTACATTTTTAAAATTCGTTTTGAAAATTTCGGAGGGGGCTGCAGCCCTATCAGCCCATCCCCTGAGTACGCCACTGGCTCTGGCCCTCGTCGAGAATCATTTTAACATTTGACTCAAAAAAAAAAAAAGAAAAGATTTAGCGGGGGGGGGGGGGGCATCCCTCGTTTACTTGAATAGTATACTTTTCCTTCTATGGAAATAAAAAATGGGGGAAAACAGCGTTTCGAGGCAGAAAAATTACCAAATTTGCCCAAAAGCTCCTCAGATGTTTTTTCCTTCTGTCTAATCTCAATCTGTCGACAAGACAACAGCAAACATCTCGAAAATATATTGCAGACACCTATTTCAGTGCTACAGGAAACCCTTTTTTTGCTCATTTAAAGAGATGCTCCTTACTACAGGGAAATAGATGTCTGCAGTACATTTTTGCAATTCTTGGTCGTAATTACCGTTGGGCTTTCAGATATCAGTATTCTTGTTTGAATTTCGTCTTCCTGAAAAAAACAAGGAATTAATAACCAGTAAAATAAAATTCAATTCACATAATTTCATTCACCGAGACTTCAATTGCATTATTTGGTGCTTACAGCAAGAATTACTGTTTGGTTTTCTTAGGTAAAACCTTCCGCGTATTTACACATGCGTCAGGTCTTCTATGATCTTAGCAAAATGCGGTGATAGGTAAGATAACAATAAGACGAAGAATAATAAGAAGCATTTTGAGTCGTATCAAACAACGTAGAACGATGCTGATTTCAAATATATAGTAAAGTTGAGCATGTCAAAAGGATAGCAAATGCAAGTTTTAAATTGAACACTTCGGAAAGTTCGCACTCACAACCCATCACCCCCTTTTTAAATGGAATGGTTCGCAAGTGCTAGGCGTGGTTTTCACGGACGGATAGTAGTTACTCTGGTGGCCAAAAGCCAAACATAATCCATAAAACGTCAAAAAAAAGTAAATAAGTAAATAAATAAATAAAAAGAGTAAATATCGGTCAAATTGCTCAAAATTACTCACGGAGAATAATTATTTGAAGGTGGAACATAATGTGTATGCAAAACACTGCAGTTGATGGCGATATGTGCAAAACTTTTGCATAACGTAAGAATGCGTTTTGAAAACGGACGAATTGCTATTCTAAATGTTAAATTAAACGATCTTAAAGGAAGAATTGATGGCCTTCTTCTTCTTCTTACTTATCTCAGGTTGTCTAGCCCCCCATAAAACCAAAAATGTCTAAAACATCTAAAAAAAAGTGTAGGGTCCCTAAGGACTTCGTCTTTTGTAAAATTCAAACAGGTCAAAATATGTCCAGGGGAAGCCACGTCGGCGCAACACCAAGGACAATTTGGAAAAGTCTTTTTCCCCTGCTGAAAGGTGAGTCCCCTCGTGTGTCCACTCATAATGCGGGAAATGGCAGTTTGATATAGTCTTGGAATAATGTTGAAAGTCTCATCCGGTCTTTTGGCAAAGTACCAGGAATGGCTGGGGGGGATTTTCATGAGCCGATTGAATTCAATCCTTGCCAGGGATGTAATCTCACTAGATGTGAGCGTTCCTCCTGGGTTAACTCACTCCTCTGACGCCGACCTGGTCAAAAGAAATCCGCCTTTTCGTTCCCTTCTACTCCCACATGCGAGAGGATACATTGGAAATGCACTGTATGTTTGGGTGATAGTCTCTCAAGAAGATTTAGAATGTCCAGGCTAGTTTGATCTCCAATAGTGCTCCAATTTGAGAGATGCTGAACCGAAGCGCGACTATCGGTCAAAATCCAGATGTCCCTAAATTGGTCCCCCACCTCTACTGCATACTGTAAACCTCTTCTAATAGCAACTAGCTCTGATCTAAACACGGAATTAGTTATCTGGGTTTCTTATTTTAAATTCTTGTACTCCGGAGATTGTGTTTATATATACCCCACTGCCCGAGACTCCACCCGTACCTTTGCTACCATCTGTGTAGATTTTCAGAGAACATGGTGGGATATTATGGATTGTTTCAAGTGCCAGCTGCTTAACGAGAGCCGGAATCTTCCAGTTTTTTGTCACAGTAGTGGATGGCTATTGATGGCCTAAAGAGGGCAACTAAATATGTTTCTAAATGGAAGAAGTATCGAAATGAGGGAACCTGAGCGATCACCAATACAACTGAAGTGTCTCGACTGCTCGATATGCCTCAATGCGTGATCTCAAGACCCAGTTAGAGGTTTTTAAGTGCGTTAGATGTTATTCGACGACCGGTACGAGATAGGTCATGAATAACAGCAGTTTCGCAAGACCGATATTTGACAACTGCGCATCGTCAGAAACGTAGTTGTGCCTGAGAACTGGATTTAGCACTTACAGCCGTTACAAAAGTAAAGGTTTCGAGACAAACTGTTTTCAGGAGACTTAACAATCTTGGTCTGTATGCCAGATGGCCGCTAGTTTGCATTAACAGTTTTGTTCATTGTTGGTTGTTGTAGAACTTTAATAATATCCCTAAGGTATATTTCTGATGTATTATCTTTTTTAGGGAAAACAAAAGTGTCCTTGGACGCCTTGGAGTATTTTCGCATTAACTTTACATTATATTCATCAGGACACTCTTGTGATAGTATGTAAGCTACAAAAAATTTGAAGCTTCTCTTTCCTGCAAGTTTAACTATCCCGAAATCATTTTGTCTAGCGTTTGCACTGTTTACAACATTTCTATTTTCTTTGTCTTCAACATGGTTAGGAAAGTTTTGGGTTCCATTGGTGAGAGTTAAAACTGACCGGATCAGGGATCACAATCAGAGTCTGATAACATAGGCCAACTAGACTAGGCCATTTCCTTGATCCCCGATTTCTAAGGACCCTAAAATCATTTAATTTGTTCTATGGCTATTATTTAAGGAAATGAAAGAAAAGAAAAGGATTTCTCCTTCATTATATAACATTTATTTGGTATACTTAAAGTATGAGATGTTCTGCACTCCGAAAAATATTTTAAACGAGCGGTTAAGTACCTCAACGCCCCTGAAATCGGTGCTCCTCTGTAAGTGTTTGTGTTTTTAAGGCTTGACTACAGATAATCCAAGATCCCCGACTTAGGTTGGCTACCCTGCAGTTTTGTGAAAATTAAAAGCGGATCTAAATCTCTCACAAATAACACTTAGTCGGCTCAAAACTCTACATTTTTGAAAGAACATGATTGTGTGATTAAAAACTTAAATGCTTCCCTGAATTTTGTGCTTTAAAAAATTCTGCAGGAAAACTGCAGAAATTTCGCAGCTTTCTGCTACATTTCTTCTTCAACTTGAAGATAACTGCAGAAAATCGGCAAAATGACTTCATTGTTGAAATTGTAAAATCGCGACAACCCTATGAAGTTGGCACTTTTGCTTAATCTGTCTTACACCCTCTTGTTTGTAATACTTTTATCTACATTTTTATGTATAACATATTAGGAAACTCGATGAGGGTAGGTAAACACAAGTCGGATCTTGTACTAAGGGGCACGAAAAAAATGTTTGGCCAAGGAACCCCCCCCCCCCCAATATGTTAACCAGATCCTCACCATAATGGCTTACAATTAGAATACTTTCGTTAACTAGTGGGTTCCAAGATTTGTTAACATTATAGTGAATTTTGAAACTCACTAATTTTTGTGGATGAAGGAGTTACGTTACATTTTTTGAAAATATAATCTGGACACAGGTAAGCAATGGATGCAGGGAAGCAAATAAAACATGGTACTTTAAAAAATAAATGTCATTAGGATGTCATTATAATTTTATGCTCTCACTTTCCGACAAAAAGACGAAAGAAAACGAAAAAACTGCAGCAATAAAACTTAGAATATAAATTATTCTAAATTAAGCTTTTGTCACATAACCCTTTCATCTCCCTAGATCTTCAATTGTGAATGTTATGTTCATTCAAAGAGTATGCACATTTTATTTGTATGTTCATTAGATACTTTTTTTTAATGTGCAAATACAGAGGCTATATTAACTCAGTAACATTTTTGTAATAGTTTGTACTTTTGATATGTTGATAAAGTTGCTCTAATCTTTAGCCACATTGAAATATTTTTTTATAAAGCCACAATTACATTTTTTTTTCTCACACATCAAATCCTTCAGCTTCAATTGCGCAATGAGTGAGAAACGCTTTTTAAATCCCAGAAGTCATCTAACTCTTGAGAAAATATTTGTCACTTTCGGAAAAAAATAAAAATAAATTTCTTATTCGTTTTGATGCCATCTGTGCCTTAGGGATAGTTAGTTAAGTTCCAGTCAAGCCTTTCTCTCGAGTGCGTTTGAGGTCACGGCTAAGAAATAATAAACAAAAAATTTTCGCAATCGTATTTCTTAAGGCATTTCCTGCAGAGCTAAGAAAGCATTCGAAGTGAAATCGTTCGTTTCCGATTATTCACCTTGGTAAAATTGTTTAAATAGATTTTTTTAAAAACACTTTGCTGAAAACGTAGCAACTATTATAAGTGATGCATCTGAAAAGAATTCTGAAAATTTACTTCATAAAATTAGCTCAAGAATAGAGTAAAGTAAAAAAAATTAATGAAATAAATTCTTCTAATGATCTTGATTACGCAAGAACACTTAACTAATAAACTAATTTGTTAACTTCATGACATACAGTGAAATACCATTACAACGAATACCAATGTAACGAAATGTGCGTTTCAGTCCCGATTTATTTGATGATCTACTTTATGGTGTTATTGTGTGTGTATTTATAATATTACCTGCTATTATGATAAAAAATCCGTCGAAATTCGAAATTCGGAAATTTTCACGAATCCAATACTTTTTTCTATGTATTAGATATAGAGGAAAGTGAAAATTAGACTAGAGTGAAGAAATGCTGTGGTACTAAATAAGCTTCGGGATTTGAGAAAATAATCTCGGACAGCCAAAAAAGATTAGTGGTGAATTGTTCTTAAGACTTATTTTTTGTCAAATAAAAATGTTTTTAATACATTTATTAACGACAAATAAGCTATTTTATAGGACGTTTCAAAAGCAACTTTCCCCTTAAGAAGCGCCAGCGGCCTATCCCCTGAACCAATTGTACCACAATGTCAGACATGATTGTCTTGATGTATGAGCTCGAGATTGTAATGATTTTAATAACGCAAAGTCCCCCCCCCCCCCCGGCTACTGTTACAGTGAAAGATTTCAAAATTTTCGAATGGCAGCACCTACTTTTTTTTCTTTGCATACAAATTGATCAGAGTATTGAAAAATTACAAAGTACAGTAATTTTCAGAACAAATTTTTAATTTGTTCATTTTGAAACAGTGATGTTGTCTTAACTATTTCACTTTGCCCCACATTCCCTTACACATATGCCGTCATTAGTTAAACGGCCATAAATCCAAATTTTGCTGCAATTAATTCATTTCTACAATTTTTTTGTTATTTCTATAACCCTAGTGGGTCCCCCCCATTTCAGTTACACTCAAGACCCTTGGGGTCATAAACGACCCCAATGCTTCCTTTAATTAATTTTTTATGATTATTGAATGTTACATGCATTATTTAAGTTCACACACTTTTTAATGCTAAAATAATAAAAATAAAAAGACACAATCAAAGTAAAATTTAGTTTATGCATTAAAAATTAAAATTTTAGAGCAAAACTTACAATAACTGTAGATTTATTTACAACTGTTACAGACCTGAAAAAAACATGATTTTTTGCAAGTGAATTTCAAACACTTATGACATTTTTCGATGCATTTTCTGTCCAGTTCTCTTGGACAAAAGTTGCAACGTCCTCTTTTTTTTGCATTCTGGGAAGTGACCCCAAGGGTCTTGTGTGCAAAAAATGCAATTCGGGAAAAATAAAACACAATAATAGCATTATTTTGAATAGAAAACTAGAAGAATAAAAGCCACAAAATGCCATTAAAAACAAATGGTTGATTAACAAGATATATTAAACAGAAATTTCATTGGGGTCACATATGACCCCAAGAAACCCACGAGGGTTAAGGGTCTAGTTATAAAAGAAATTTAAAATTTTGTTCCTACAGGGTTCTACTTATGAGCTGAAATATTTTTAAAAATATCGTAACATGAGGTAAAAATTTTATGTCTTCCAGTTTTTCGGAATATTTTTTCCCTTGGATATAGGGCTTTCTTTTTTTATTACGGCAGATATTTATCATTCCTTAGGAATAATATTTTTCAGTTTCGTGTTAGTACATTACTTTAGTAACCTGAAATATTTTATTACTTAATAAAACGCATCATTCTTAAGGTTTTAATCGTTACGTCTGAAAAGATCAAGAGAGGAAAATGTTTGATTATAATTTAGTTTGCTTAATTTTCTCGGTTCAAGAAGTTTAAGTAAATTCTAAATTTTTAATTAACGCTTTGGAATTTAGATTGAAAGCTTAATTTAAATAACTTGCAGGTCACAGGTTGATGAAAATACAATTAGCCAATGAGAGTGCATTAGCCAAAGCATAAATTCTCAAAGCTCTATAATATATTTAAGACGAAAAACTATTTCCAACTCAGATAGATTTTTTAAGCATTGTTTTCTTCGTCACTGAAGGAAATGCAATCGCAAAGTGTTTCGAGTTTTGGAAATAATTTAATATTTGAATCGGTGGTTTTTACGGCTTGACAGCTTCGTGCTGCATCAAAATGAACAAAGGAACAGAAATAGCTGAAAAATATTTAGAATTTTTGTCGTTGGTACTCGACTTCGAATTGACCATAAAAAGAAAATTACTCCACCAAATGTTTCAAATTTGGTATAATACGGTTTATTAGAAGTCTTAGTTTTTAACGATTATAAAGAAGTTGACTAGTTATTATTAACCCCTTCATGACCGAAATATGAAATAATAAAGAGAAACAATTTTGACTGTTTAATGCATTAGTTAATGGATATAAAATGCCAATGTAAGTCATGTACAAAATCTTTTTTGCTTCAAGTTCCCCTTCTTACTTTTCTACGAGCCCCATACGAGGTTCAATACGTGCTTTTCAAAAAGTTTTTTTTTTAATCTATTTTGTTCAACATCATTTAGAAGCATGTAAATCATATATGGTGTGAATGCCAACTGTTTCTCAATGTTATGTCACGGGCAACGCCTTGTGAGAACACTACTAAGTACAATAAACTCCCGATTACCCACGGATTATCCACGATGACAAGTGGGTTATCCACGGTGCGATACGATGCGTGGGTTGTCTGACCACTTTGTCTAGTGGTCAGATAACTCTGACTGGATGGGGAGGTCCCGGGCTTGAATTCCGGCTCGGGCATAGATATACTTTCTCTCTCCTATCCTTGTCCTTTCTTTATGTGAATATGTTAAACTGGGGTAAAACCGCTCTGCTTGTGGGAGGTTCGGCCCACTGAGATTAAAGTTTGCAAAAATTGTGCTGGAATAATCACACGTCTAGTAAAGTGTTAATACAGGTTACAGGTAACTACCATATCTAAAGAAATATGATAAATTTACTTCATAGTTAAATTGAAAAGAAATCGAAACCGAAATTGATAAATGAATTAAATTTGAAGCGGTAGAGATTCTGATATTTTGAAACGTCAGTCAGATTCCATTTTCAAAGCAACTCGGTCTGTGATTTACTGATCATTGAATGAAAGAGTTTAACGACACCTTTTTTGGACAGTGTTACAACATTTTATTTTTCGGTACAAATAAAACTGAAGCTACATGCATGCATGCATCAGATCTTGTATAAGAATTACAGAAAGTTCATGCCCATTTACTTTTTCGGAGCAAACCAATATAATGCAAGAAACATGATTTGGTGAAATATTTTGCAAAAAAATATCCAACTTCTATGGTTGTCCGGAAGTTTTTGAAATGATCATGAACACCATGTGAGATTTGAGAAGAGAAATGTTTCGGTTTAGATTTACTATTTTAAGAGAAATTTAATGTTTGTTTCTTAATCTTCTTTTCTAAATAATATTTTGTAAACATTCATTTATATTTTCCACATTGGACATGTTTTTGATTCTAAGTTTGACAAGGGTTTAGACAAAATTTTCGATTTGGCACGTTTTTTACTATTTTTGCCTTTTCTATGTCCTCTTTGTACTAATTTTTATGATATAAAATAAAAGATACTTCAGTTTCAGTAAGCAGTAAAAAAAGGTAATTTTTGAAGAAACCTTGCAAACTAATTAGCGAAACAAATTTCAACTGTCCTCCTGTTAAAGTCAACTTCATGGGCATGACAGTTTTTAATGCAACTAAATTTTAAAGTAACGAAAAATTGTCAGTTTACCAATGCGAACAAAATCGACAACTCAGCAAGCGAATATAAAAATGGCAAATCTCTTCTCTACTAATAATAAAGCTGAAGGTGGTTCTGTCTGTCCTTCTTTCTTTCTTTCTTTCTTTCTGTCTGTCTGTCTGTTACGCGCGTAGCGCCAAAACCGTTCGGTCGATTTTCATGCCACTTGGCACAAAATTAGTTTGTAGCATGTAGTTTTGCACCTCGAAGCGATTTTTCGAACATTCCATTTCGTTCTTTTTCTATTCGAATTCTTAGAGGAAATTCGATGAAATAGGGAAGAAATATTCCATACACATTTTCAAGTCTTATGTCATTCGAAAGCTTGAAATTTCCTGCACAAAATGACGTTTTTTCGAAGTTTCTACGATCATCAGGAGAGCTGTAACAATTGTTTTTAGAATCCCGAAATTCAAGGCTTACCTTCAGTAAAGCAAGCCAAACGATTCTAAAATGGCTTTGCTCGCGAATAAAATTTGTTTGAAAATAGAGATGAAATGAATTATTTTATCAACGGAAATCAACTTTTCATGTTGTTACCATGGTTACGTTTTTATTTCGTTCTTTTTCCCTTAATAATTTTAAAAATGTATTTGTTTTTGTAACAATCCAAACTCCAAGCCTTATTAAAATTAGTCAAATGAAATATTAAAAACCGTGATAAGATGGCACCTGTCAATCAAATGAGAAATCGAGTCCTTTCCTTAAAATACAGGATACCATTCTAAATTTATCGTCTGCAAAACATATTTTACTTCATTATTAATTTATTTCAATATAAATTGCAGCAAATGGCTTGAGTGAACGAATTTAGCTTTTAATTTATCGTTTGCTGGTTGATCTTTGTCGATGTTTATTGTTTTTACTATCATTGTGAAGAATAATGCACGAAATTTCTATGACTAATACTTAAAATTTTTAGGATCAGTTGAGTTTAAAAGAAAAAATTGCTCCAAATATACTTTTGCAATGTGATTATTTATTGTTGGACTGTAATTTGCAGCAATAATTGCATTTAATAAATAATGAAAGACAATATTAAAAATTATTTTTTTGGCGACTTTTTTACAATTTGGCATTTAATTCTATTTCAGTATATTTACTTCTATCTTATTGCGATATTGCAACGTTCTTTCTAAAGTATGTCATTTCGGAAAATGTATTATTTTGTTTTTGAAGTTAGGAAAGAAAACTTTCTTCTTCTTTTAAACTTTGGTAAGATTTCTGTTGGTTTCTGTGAGCAACAAAATTTTTCTTATTTTTTCTTTTGGCTTATTTTTGTGCACCTATCTTTGGGGTTGCATTCGAATGTCCCCAAGGGGGTGATTTACCCCTTTTATGGGGTAATCAGGGCTTTCAATGCAGACCAAAGTGATATGAATTGGCGCGACCACTTGGCGATATCTCGCCAAGCTTTTGGTCACCAAGTGTTTGACGCCAATTTGGCGACATATCGCCAAGTTGGCAATAAATTTAGCGAAAAAAAAATTTTTTTGGGTTCAATTTGGCGCTATTGGCGATATTTTGCGAAAAATCTACTGAATGATGTTAAAATCGGCGATATTTAGGAGATTAATCATTGTAAAACATTTTTTTGCATTGTTTCGTGGCAAACTAGGGATGCAAATGTTTGAATTGTTATCTTACTCACTTCAAGCACTATTTTAGCACTTAAGGCATCTACTAAGAAATTTACACGTAAAAGGAAGTAGTGTAGGGTCCATACCAAATTTTTATATCATACTTTGAAGGAATTATAGTTGAATTATAACTAAAATAGAGTATTTTTTTCTGCTATATCATTTTTTTACAAATGAACTTTTAATTTTATACCACGAGCAAAGCCGTGCGGGTACCGCTAGTACTAAAAGTAAAACAGCAAACCTTCTGAGTTTATTTTGGCTATCAGTTCTAGTAAAGTTGGGCTCATAGCTTTTGTGCTGTTCTCTAGTCGTACGCTTCATATGTGAGTATTAATTGGAAATAACGAACAGTCAGGAAAGTCAATGGGCAATTTTTAACTATAGCGAAATAATAAAGCCATTAGATTTATGGTAGGTAATAAGAAATCCGACAGACAATTCGTTCCTCATGCCAGAAGAAGAAAACGGAAAACTTCATCTCCTGTGCAGGCTCGGCCCCAACACCGTGAACGATTTTAAGATAACCCGAGTTGAGAAAGTCACGTAGCGCAAGCTGCGTCAAATAAATAACTTCAACTGCTAGGATTCCCCTGTTTATCTATTTACTGGGGGCCCCTGGTGGGAGCAGGAAGCAAACACCGCTGACAGTTGAAAAGAAAAAGTCTGGCCAAAAATTGATAATTTTCACTACCCTTTCTTGAGACACGAAAAGCCCCGGGTGCTGAGTTTGCTTTCATATCTCAAAGGTCAGTGATTGAAGAACAAAAAAGAATTCCACACCTTCTTCGGTCTGTGGCTTTTCTGGCTTGCTTGTGCAATCGCTTGTTTGGTGGCCGAGTCTCTTGCTTACAAATGGCAGTAATGGGACTTCATTTCAGAGATTATTTGACGCCGCTCCTTCTAAATGTGACCTCATTTGACGGCCCTGGAATGTTCTTCATTAACGATTTTTTCTCCGAATTAGAAGCTTTTTACCGTGGCCTTTTGAAGTGCTTCCGCCTTGTTCTGTTTCCCTTCTTCTGAGATTATGTTTCATCGTTTTTTACTGTCTGACAGCTGCTTGAACTTCTTTGGGCGACGGCGTCGCAGCATGGCTAATTGTTTATGGCTTCGTATGTTAATTGATTGAATTGCTTGTGTCCAGTTATTGAGCATTTTTTTGAACTTCCTTTGTAAAAGTTGGAGGGTTAGTTTCTAAATATCTTTTTCATAACGAAAGGGTCCAAATTAGCTTTGTTTTATTTATATTCTCTTGAATGTAGCAAAAATAAATAAATAAATAAATGTCTCGCTAAGCATAAACATACTCCTTGAGTACAAAATATGTAACTCACCTTCCTCTTATTATAATTATTCTCATGTTGGCATAAAAGCAATAATACATAGCTTTACACTATCGTTTCAAAAGATAAAGGAAGCACCCCAAATCATATATCACCAGTGAAAAAGGACGAACTTTCAACTTCAACTAACTACTTAAAATTTATGAAAAAGAAAAGAAAAAACAATTTCAACAAAGTAAATTTTGCTGTTAGTCATAATTTAAATTTAAATTATTTAGAAATTGAGCTGCAATTGACAAATTAATAATTTATTAAACTCAGGGCGAGGACTGCTGATGGTCTTTGAAAAAGGTGAGAAAGGTGACAAATTTTAAAACAAGGTGACTAAAAGGTGACAAAAAAGTAACTAAAAGGTGACCAAAAGTAATTTGTTAAGAAATGAAAAAGCAGAAAACAATTATCCTTTTTTCTGACTTTTACCAAAAGTCGCCTACATACTATTTTAAAAGACTTAGATTCCGAACATGAATATGATAGGGCTGGGAAGTAACAAAATAAACCATTTTAGGATATATTTTCAAAAAACTTTCAGCGTAAACTCTATGTTATGCAGGGGTGATTGTGAGTT
Organism: Uloborus plumipes; assembly: GCA_038373865.1. NCBI lineage: Eukaryota > Metazoa > Arthropoda > Arachnida > Araneae > Uloboridae > Uloborus > Uloborus plumipes. The sequence continues at coordinate 25,013 of JAXGGA010012657.1, forward strand.
CATAAAAAATTACCTGAAAGTTTTAAAGAGAAAATGTGTATGTGTGTGGGGGGAGGAACTGATTTTTTTTTAAACCAAGGCCCTATTAATTAAGCACACCTAATTTTATAACCATACATATATAATAATTAATTTCCTTTTATAAACCAACACATTTCATACATTCGAATAGTTTCAAATAGTTTTTAGTCAAAATATTGTGTATGCATTTAATTAAACTGTAAATGAGCAATACAGTTACTCTTGAGCTGGTGTTGAACAAATTATCCCCAGAAAAATATTTTAAGGAGAAAGCAAAAGTCTAACAGAATTACTGTTTGTTATGCGAAAATATTTATAAAGTAATGAAAGTTGCATTTGTCACTGAAAATATGAAAAAGAATTTATCTAGATGCAGTACCCATAAATCTCCTAATCAGTACAATATGACCTGAGTCAAGGATTTCATATTTATTAATACTGAAGTGAAATACTATTTAAAGATATTATGTATATGTTAAAAAACTTAAATAATTGAAACAAAATAAAATTCAGCCACAGATTCAGCATTTAAGTTTTTGACATCTGACACTATAAAAGAGCATGGAATTTGTTTAAAACTTTTATTTTAATGATTTAAACAAAATAAAAAAAGAAATGTTATTTGTTTGCCTTTCAACAAGGAATAGCAAGCATCGAAAATGCGAAATATGATTCTCACAGCGGACGCAAGGAAATCGCAATTTTCAAAATTAAGACGTTAAAAGTATGAAAATGGCATAGAAAATAATTCAAATAAACTTACTTCAGATTACAATCAGAAGCTCTACGATAAACATACTATTTTTACTATCCACATAATTGAAGCAAAATAAAACTTAATCAGATCTTTAAATTTTAACTTTGACATTTTGATTTTCATAAAAGAAGCAGAATTTCGCTCGAATATTTTAAATTTGTAATTTTTTAGTATAAATATATTTCATTTATTTGTCTCCTAACTAAGGATAATAAGCATCAAAAATGAGAAAAATTCGATTCTCATATTTTTTTTTAAATGAAGGCATCAAAATCAAAAAAATAAAATAATTTATTAAAGCAAAAAAACAATTAGAATGGCATCTTAAACTTATATTCGATGAATATTATTAAAAATTATCGGTATAATCATCGGAAATTCGAAAAAGCAAAAAAATTCCTGAGGTGGGAAGATAAAAGCATAGTTAAAAATATTTTATTTCGGGTATTTTCGAACATGAAAATACTAGAATCGATCATGAAAATACCGGAAATCCGATTAAATACTAGAGCACAATCACCCCTAGTTATGTTCAAAGAATTTTCTTAAATATCAATTAAATTTATACCTGAAATTATGAAGTGAAGATAATGACGATGTATTTAATGAACATATTTTATTTTTTCATATTTTTAATAGCTCATTGCAAAATCATCCGCATTCTTTTTCTTGTTTCTCTGTAAATACAAAGATGTTCACTAAAAAGTATTGACAATAGAGAATGAGTGAAAATCCCATCTCTATGCAAATCACCAACCGAATTTTGTTTCACGAACAAAAAAAAAAAAAAAAAGAACTGCCAAGTATCCTTGGAAAATGTGCACCTGTTTTTTGAAACTTTTAAACAGGTGCTTCTAAAGGCTTTGTTTTGTAAATGAGCCACAGTTGAAACATTTTTTTAATGGTTGAAGGACAGATTTTTTTTTTTCAAAATTCCATTTATTTTCAGGTAAGGAAAAGAATATTCATACTCTTCAAAAATTTAATTTATCAAAAATAGATTTTCCTAAAACACATTTCAAGAAAGGTTTAAAAAGGTGACAAAAATTCCAAAAGGTGACAAAAAGTGACCAAATTTTCAAAAGGTGACTAAAGGTGAGAAAGGTGACTGAGTCCTCGCCCTGTAAAACTAGATAGAAAAAAATTTGAAAACAGGAAAATGCCTCTACTCTGCGGTGCATTAGTCAGTACTGAAAAGACCGTTTTACAGCAGATCGGTTGATTGAAACCTCGATATTAAAATCGCGGTTCTATGAGTATCTTTTCAGATATCACAAAATTAATCTTTCATTTGGCATCAGATTTGGAGGTATATCTTCAAATGGCCCAATTTATGATGTTACGTTTATTTGCATTTCGCTTCGTTTTTTAGCCTACTTTCCCGTTAAAAATAAAAGAAAGACGAAAAAAGTATTAAAAGTAGCTTAATGCATCTAAAAAATATCGCCAAGTTCAAAAAATATCGCCAAGTTAAAAAAATAAAAAGGTGAAATGAATATCGAAAAATTAAAAATTTGAAAGTAGGGTATTGAGATGGGGAATTTGTGCGTCGGTCGGTCGGTCGGTCTGTCGGTCTGTCCCCCCCCTAATAACTTTTGAATGAACATTCCGATTTGGACAAACTTTTTTTTGTTGGAAAGATCTCGGCGAGTACAGCTCATTCCCATATTTGATTTTTCGATTTGAACAATTTTTGGTTCAACTTTGAACCGTTCAAACAACCTGTCCCGCGATGCTAACTTTTGAGTGAACAGTCCGATTTGAACAAACTTTTTTTTGTTCGAAAGATCTTTTCAAGGATACTTCATTCCCGTATCTACATTTTCGATTTGAACAATTTTTCGTTCAACATTGAACCGTTCAAACAAGCTGTCACCCCTAATAACTTTTGAATGAACAGTCCGATTTAAACAAACTTTTTTTTGTTCGAAGCATCTCGGCAAGGATACTTTATTACCGTATTTAAATTTTCAATTTGAACATTTTTGGTTCAACATTGAACCGTTTAAGCAACCTTTCTCCACCTAATAACTTTTGAGTGAACCGTCCGAATGGAATAAACTTTTTTTTGTTCGAAAGATCTCGGCGAGTACAGCTCATTCCCATATTTGATTTTTCGATTTGAACAATTTTTGGTTCAACTTTGAACCGTTCAAACAACCTGTCCCGCGATGCTAACTTTTGAGTGAACAATCCGATTTGAACAAACTTTTTTTTTGATAGAAAGATCTTATCAAGGATACTTCATTCCCGTATTTCAATTTCCGATTTGAACAATTTTTCGTTCAACATTGAACCGCTCAATCAAGCTGTCACCCCTAATAACTTTTGATTGAACAGTCCGATTTAAATAAACTTTTTTTTTTTGTTCGAAGGATCTCAGCAAGGATACTTCATTACCGATTTAAATTTTCCATTTGTACATTTTTTCGTTCAACATTGAACCGTTCAAGCAACCTTTCCCCACCTAATAACTTTTGAGTGAACCGTCCGAATGGAATAAACTTTTTTTTGTTTGAAAGATCTCGGAGAGGCTTTCCCATACATTCCCATATTTCGCTTTTTGATTTGAACCATTTTTCGTTTAATATTGAACCGTTCAGAAAAAAAAAATTAACATTAGAGTCTGCGGGAATTTAAGTTGAATGTTGATCCTGAACTTAAAGTCGGATTTCCTTCAAACTAACTTTGTAAGAAAATTGTTTTGATAAATAATGTTTGTAAAGTACTTTTCTGAGTAATCTTCTGTGAGGACTCTGATTCCGACTCCGACTCCGCAAACATGGCGGAAATGCAGGCTCAGAAAAAAAAAAATGACTGACTATGCAGACGATTTTTTGTTTATTTATTCACTAGCTGACCCGGCGAACTCTGTTCCGCCTTAAAGGCAATAAATAAGAAATTTTTGAATTTATTAAGTTTTTTATTATTAGAAAATACAAAAAAATTAAGTACCGACATTAATCATTCATTATTGTTTCTGTATTTTAGTACACAGGTTGCTCTTCACTAAAGTACCTTGTGATGCACACCATTTTTTGTTTTATCATCAGGCACATAGAGAAACAACGCATATGGTATTCCGACCCGTAAACATGCCACATATAATCGACCATGGAAAAAACATTGATGTTCTAGATTCAAACCACAAACTTTTAAGGATTGGCCTTGGGATTTGTTAAAGGTCATGACAAATGCTAGACGGATCGGAAATTGAAGTCTTTTAAATTCAAACGGCATATCGGTTGGGATCATCGGAATCCTAGGAATGAGCAATCGTTTCTGACAGCTTATCACATATAAACTTCAAGGGAAGTAACGCGTTTGCTTATAATTTATTTCACGAAAAATTCAAATAACACTTAACGCACCGCTAACTTACAATCTGTTTACTGCGTTCCGGAACCTGCCAGAACGTGTGCTTTATGTCGCTCAGCCATGGAGGTGTAAAAAAAAAAAAGGTTTAGTAAAAAGGCTTAGTCAATAAGACAGTTTTTCTATTTATGTAACTGACAAATATAAATTATAACCTATGTCCGTTTCCTGGCTCTAAGCTACCTACCCACCAATTTTTAGCCATATCGGTACAGCCGTTCTTGAGTTATAAATAGTGTAACTAACACGACTTTCTTTTATATATATAGAAAATAGAATAGTAGTGAGAAGAACAACCTCTTTAACTGCAGTGCAGGAGCTATCCCATCAAGCGCTCTCTACCTCTCAGGCTCAGAAGCGTAAAAACTCTTAAGTGACAATCGTTTCTGACACCTTATCACATATAAATTCCAAGGGAAGTAACGCGTTTGTTTGTAATTTACTTCACAAAAAAGTCAAATAACACTCAACGCACCGCTAGCTTACAACCTGTTTACTGCGCACCGGTAGCTGCCAGAACGTGTGCTTTATGTCGCTCAGCCATGGAGGTGCCAAAAAAGGCTTAGTCAATAAGACAGTTTTTCTATTTATGTAACTGACACACATAAATTATAGCCTATGTCCGTCTCCTGGCTCTAAGCTACCTACCCACCAATTTTTAGCCATATCGGTACAGCCGTTCTTGAGTTATAAGTAGTGTAACTAACACGACTTTCTTTTATATATATAGATTTGTTTTATTTTATTTATTATTATTTTTTTTTTTGGCAGACGATTTTTTTTGTAACAAAACAAAACGAGAACATTTTATTCTTTGTTTATATTTAACAACTGGCAACGGATTAAAAGTGAAATTCGAGACATTTTATTAACGGACGAGTTTTTTTTTTCTTTCTTTGAATGTGTTTTGATGCTCTTTGTACTTTTATTTATTTCTTTATTTATTTTATTATTATTATTATTATTATTTTTTTTTTTGAAAACGATGGAGGATTTTTTCTACGGAGGAACTGTAACAGTTACACTCTTTAAAAGGTGCGACAAAACTTTATTTATTCGTTAATTACTTTTTACGTGTCTATTTCATCTGATGAGAGGAGTATATTTTGCTTTTCGAAATCAGCTCTAAATGCTAAAAAGGTATGTTTGACATAATTTTCAGTCTCAGATAATTAAGAGAATAATGATCAGATGCGAGAATGCCGATGTCGATGTACGGGAAAGTAGGCTCGTTTAGTTCTTGACAGAACTTCTTGTTCCGCTTTATATTGAAATTTTACCTTAAACGCATTAAAAGAAGTTTAAGTTCAACAGAAAATGAATGAAATGAAAGTAGTGCATGCATAAAATTGATAAAGTATGCATTTTTAATTTCTTTCAATATCAGTGCTCAAAATGAAATTTTCAGTCAATCGTTTGAAAGAGGTGGAATCGATAAAAAATTCTAAATCTGCCAGGAATAAGGCTTCCAGTGGGGTTTAAACTTCATTAGTTAATTTCGGGGGCAATGAAAGGAAGCATTGTTTCAAACAGTTACTTAAGCAATTAATTAGTTAGTTAAAAAGAATACGGCAAGCAATTACATTTTAGTCATAAATTATTTGAACATAATGAGAAATAATACATTTCCTTGATATGCTACATCAGCGGTCGGAAACCTAAATTAACTGAAGATCTACTTTCCAAGTTTGATGCTAGTAGAAGATCAACTTGAGGGGAAGAGGGTGATGCAGTCATTATGGACTTAGACAGGTTTTTTGAATACACAGATAAGTAGAAATTATGCTGACTTTAAATTGTGGATTCACTCTAAGCGGAAAGGACTTCGATGCTTTAGTAAAGGCATTGAATGGCTATAATAATGTTAAATTTACGCCTTTCAAAATAATTTCAGAACAAGAATCTTGATTTATAATTTATAAAACAGTGAAAAAAAAATTCCAGTTACCATAAAAGTTTTGGAAACTGTTGAAATAACTTTTGATTTAGATATGCACAACCTAATTTTGTTCCAAAAATCAATGTTTATTGATTCTACTTAGACAGAAAGTGAGGTACAAAATATTGCCCTGATCGACTCAAAATGGGCTCAAGGTCGATCAGTCGACAGCGATCGACGGTTTGCCTATCGCTGTTTTGCATCAATCCATCTTCCATGAAAGAATTAACTTATAATCACATACAGCAATGATGGATGGATTGATAATATTGTTGGCAGTTAGGGGTGACCAACATGGTACCCCCTCTCCTGTATGCGCCCATGATTGCAGCAGTCCGTCTTTATCAAATGCAAAATGCGAATTAAATCATCGATTCGAAGCCATGCCTCAATCGAATCCAAAAAAACAATCCGCTCCACCAAGAACAGCAATGTCACTGCATTGCGAACCCACGGGTTCGAATGCCAGGAACCGCCTTTGGTCGGGGCGCGGTGCACTCGTGATCGCAAGCCCCAGTGACCGCGTGTCTGAGGCCGCCCCACCCCCCATGTGAGGTCACCTCGCGAAAATCAAAGGGTTATCGCGACGCCTACGCCCCCCATTCCGTATTCCGTTCGTGTCCAGAAACTATAATTAGAAATAAATGCATGCAGATCGTGGACGAGAGAGGAATTCCCGCTCTTCCGTATTTTGTGTTCTTTTGCTTTTATTTACTTCTTCTTTTTCTCGCGCGCATCGGGTGTCTTCGAACGCTACCGTGAACTGGGCAATTATATCGGTTCTTGTCGTAAGAAAGAACGATTTGAATAGCTTGCCGCGTTCAACGAGTGAGGTGTCCCGACCGAAACAGCGGGTTCTCCCCCAGTAAGATGAAAAACAAAACTGCAAAACAGTTTTTGACAAATTTGACATTTTGCATTCAAGGTTTATTTGCAAAGGGGGAAAAACCCTTCTGTACCAATAGCAGTAATACACGTAAAATGGTTTAATAAAGGTCAAAGAATGAAAAGTAGCAGAAATTTTCCAGCTCGTCAACAACAACTCAGGTAAACTGAGCTTTTTGTACAAGAGAAGGCCAAACCCCTTCGTAGATGGGGGCGGAGTTGATTAATATAAGCAATAACAGTTACAAAGAGTACCGTAAAAGCAACAATTTTAAAATGAACCAGAACGACAGCAACGAGTCAAATGAAGAAAGAAGGGGGGGGGGGAGCATAAAATTTTAAGAAATTAGGTATGTGTACACTAAAATTACATAACGTATAATAAATAAAGACACATGGAGCTAATTTTTGTATGTTGTTATTCGTCACACATACGCGCACGCACATTAAAATATTTGCTTGAAACTTTGCAGTAGTTTGTAATGGGGGAGTTTCCTTCAGTCAAAAGTACTACTTTTTGTTACTGAAATTGATAAAATGATAAAAAAAAAATAACATGGGCCCGGAAAATACTTTAATTTTCACAACAGTTTATTTTTTATTATTTTTTTAAATACCCTTCCTTGAAAACGGGACTTGGTTTTTGTGACGTCAGTGGTGCACCTAACAGCTCGCAAATAACGCCATTTTGCTTGACTTGAGTTGTCCAATCGCAGGAATCGGTGACGTCACGACCTTCTTCATCTCACTACACCAAATTAGATTTCGCGCTTACGTGCACCACTGACGTCATGCGCACATGTTTTTTTTTTTTTTTTTTTTCGGAATAGCATCTGCGCACCGGTTAAAATAATTCATAAAAAAGGCATAACTTTATCAAAAAATAAAAAAATGGTCAATTCCTATGTTTTGAAGCATGTTCTTTCAGAAAAAAATACTTTTGAAATTTCGGGAACTCCCCCATTGAAACTGCTATTCATACTGCATGTTCATAGCATAGTGTTGAAAACTTTGTTTTAAGTAGTAATTCCTTTGAATTATGCTTGAGACATCAAGAAACTAAGACAACCACGACGTGGTATTTCAACTAAACCGTAGTGCAAATATTAGGGGAACCGAAGAGTAATATTCTTTTACATTAAATTCAAACACATTTTTAGCAAGTTTTTATTTTCAATCAATGCTACTCTCGTTATCATCAACTTCTTGCCATCAAGTTTACGAATTCTCAACTCCAGACGATTGAAAATCAATTGATTTTAGAGAAAAATGTTAGATGGGATTTGAGATATCATCCACATTTTCGAATTTTCTTCCTGAAAAAAGGAAATGGGATGATGCAATTTCGGGCGAATATCGCGAGTTCATGTTTGATGTGATGAATTTATACTGTCTAGAGTTAGTCTTGAACAGTGTGGGTTTTGAATAATCATGGATGTTTGGAAATGAATGAGACTGTTCAGAATTGATGGAAACTTTTAGATTCAAAATGATTCGAATTGCTCGCTGTAATGGTCTACACTCTGCATTCACTGTTCGTCAAGATTTCATCACTTCGGAATAAAAAAATTCCACTATTACTATGTCTAACAAGCAAAAGAGGCTTTATTGCACAGAAACCTGACATTTTAGTACTTAGTGGTGATTTGTTTGGAGAAAGCCATTGTCTTTTGCGTGGATTTTGTATCATTGATCAAAACTAAAAAAATGTTAAAAAATTATTGGATTGAATTTAATGTATAACTAAAAGAATGACATCACTTTTCGACCCTGCTTATACCTTCTCTTCTCAGAATTGCAATTGCAAAGTAGAAACATTGGAAAGCAATTTATTTTCTTGAGGTTACGTAACACTGTCTCATAAATAGGGCCCTGGGCGCTAATGGATTAAGGTGTTTGCTAGACAATTAATGGTTTTTATGTTAGTCCAATGCGCTCTTTCCCGAAACATCAGGCATCAGCAGCAGTTTGCCCCCCCCCCCCGCTAAAAATGATTCCATTGTTGATTCTGCATTCATAAAGAACCGTTGGACACTAGTAGAATAATAAGTCGGAATAAGGAAGGGTTGGGTAGTTTTGAAGACTAAGTTTTTTTGTAGTCTCAATGTGCTTGACCTCTCCTCAGGTTGTAGTGGTAAACATTCAGTAAGCATTTCTGGTTATGTTGTATCCAGCAAGATGTGTTGCACTTAGTTCCTGCTATTTATTGCTAAAACATTCATTCTCTTGACGTAAATGTTTAGGTACTATCACTGAATCGAAAATAAAACTGTTGAACTATTTTTGTTTTTAAGTGTTGTCCTGTTCGGTTGATTGTTATTGTATGACCCTCATCTATTAGCTTGAACGTTTTTGATCTAAATCACAATAAATATTACTTTAAAGTGTTTTTTTCTTCATCCGGTACATGCTTTACTGGCGGTGTAAACAATGTTCAGTGAAAGTTATTGCAAAAAAGACATTTGAAAGGCCTTACGCGAACCATATAAAGTAACTACAACAGAAAGTTTTAAATAAAAACTACTTTTGCAATATCTTTCGTCTCTAGGTGTAGTTAATTCACATTCCTCGTTTAATCTCTTTGTATTTGTTTGCTTGTTTTTCTTTAATTTAGTGAACAGAGATGTAAAAATCTTTCATGTTCCAAGTTGCTCTTTTTTTTTCAAATCCTGTTATAATTATGCTATGTCAAAGCGCATCTGCACTTGTAACAATCAACAAGAAATGGCAATATAGAGCTGATATTGACTTATGAGTTTTCTCAAAAAAAAAAAAAAAAAAAAAAAACAACTGAATAAACCTTTTTTTATATTTTTTATTTAAGGCAGTATTTTCTGGATTTTCGATTATTTAAGGGAGTGAGAAGCAAAAGGATGTTAGTGAACTGGCTTAAGTTTTGCGTAAAACGCGTGAGAAGTTCAAACCGTAGGTAAGCTTTGATTGAAAAGTTTTTCTAAATCATGCTGCATATAGCAATACCGGCAGCGGATAGTACTTAGATATTACTTACCATCCCTTACCCCCAAACGGATAAAATTTTCTCTGACTGTTAGTACCTGTTATAGCCTAATTTCTGATTTTGGAGCTTACACCCACTTAGCTTTTAGGTGCCTCATTTGAAGTATTTGAGTTAAAATGAGTTGACAATTTAATTGTTAATACAAATTTCTAAGTCTTCTCCGAGGATTTCGAATTTAAGGTAGTTGCCTCAAATAAGGCCAACTCTCTCCCTCCCCCTTCTTTTAGTGTAGGATGGAAAACATTCGATATATCGTGATTTTGTCGTCATCAGTAAGCCTAATTGACGACAAAGCGCTATCAACAAGTAGTTTGATACCATATTTCTCAACTGGTTTATTAAAAAAAAAAAAGAGTTGCTATTTTTTTAGAAAGCCTAATTTATGTCGTTGACGAATTCAAAAAGAAGAATGTTATTTCGCTCCCCCCGTAATTTTTTCTGTTATTTAATCACCCTAAAAAAGTAGACAGTAACCTAATTAGTTCCAGAATGACCTTATTAGGACTCCAATGTTCTTATTAAGACACCAAAGGATCGGGTAAATGATATGATTCGGTGCTGCATATGTACATCACTGCACGAACTGCGCTCATGAATGATCAAAAAACAGAAAATAACCACTTATCAGTGTCCCGAATGTGACGGTCTTTCTCCTTTCCATTGAAGTAAATTTAGAATTTTTGCTCATGTTTTTGAGTTAACAAATGTGTTTCAATATATTTTTATTGTAACAATAAATAATCTTTCAAATTTTAACGTTAATATGTAGTACCTTTTGGCGTTTTTTTAGAGTTGGACTTATTAGGTTCCCGTGTTCCTAATAAGGCAAAATCATTTCTTCTTTTGTTGAAATTACCCGAAAACGTAATTGAAACACAATTTTTCACATGGATCAATTTTTTTCTTACTTTTCATGAGTCATTTGATGAATTTGCTAAATTTGAGGCCAATGGAATCATAAGTAAGCAAGATTCTAGTGTATGAACATGAGGACGGCTTTATTTGACGCACTTACTTAACAAATTTCGAACTAATTTCATACCCGCAGTTTTTATCAATCTAGTATGATGTAATAATTAAAGTCGAAAATATTTCTTTTTTTTTATCCATTTTATTTATTTTTTGTAAAAAAATATTCCTGAAATCAAATTAAGAAATAAATAATAATAATAATAATAAATTTGAAATAAATAAATAAATAAATACTTGAATGGAATTGTTGAACTTTAAACAAAATTTCTTTTTCGAATCAATCGAAAGGTGTATGGTTTATAGCGTTCAAAATAAAACAGGTTTCTTTTACAAGAAAATTTGTCTTTTCACGAAAATAAAAAGTTTCACAAATTTGAACCTTTTAATAAATATTTGAGTGTAAGTGTACATCTTCAAGCGCCACTCTTCGACAATAAAAAGCATAACACAAACTTTGCAATTTTCCCAAAAATCAGAGATTTTCTACAGCTAAGTCTAAGATTTTTGATAGAAGTTTTATGTTCTCTTCGCTTCACATCACTTGACAAGAGGAATTTCGAAAGATTCGATGACAGGCTCTAACCCCGGAAACACCTTCTGCTAACCTTCTCTCATTCTATTTTTTCATTTTATCTATGTCTCCTAATGCCAACTGTTAGGTGAGAAGGCTGGCGGCAGAGATTATGGACGTTATGTAAGACAGAGGTGTTAGCAAAGGAGGAACCACCGACGAAGATAACGCTTCTTGTTATTACACTCGGTGGGGCTATGTCAACCATCTGTTCAGATTTTGAACTTCTGTCTCTTTTTCCTTCGTGAAATTCCTATCTCACGGGGGCCTCTTTAAGAACTTCTTAAACACCTTTGATGTGTTGCTATTTTAATCTTCTTTAGGTTTGTTTAGTTGCGAAAGAACTGGGAGTCATTCGGAGGATAATGAAGAGCACCCTCCCCCCCCCCCTTCTGGCTTTTGGAAATATATTGTAATCATGTATTTGTGTATCAGGGGTTATTTGGTGCCAGAACACACCGGAATGTAGTTCCGGTGCTTCTTTTGGGGGACATTATTCCTTCACATCAAATGGGCCATATCGCAGGATTCAATTACTTAAAAGCTTGCGAAATCAGCCCTTGCGGGATTGTATTTTGCTATTTTTTTCACATAACATGTATTGAGTAAATATCTTTTGTAATCTCTCCCCTCTGTCCACCCAGGAAAACATTAAAATTATGGTCTTAGAAAAAACCATCAAGACAGAAAAAAAAAAAAAAAAGGCTGAAGAAATATTTAAAGATTAAAGCGGAAGTCGATGTTCTTAAAATTACAAGTTTTGGATATTTGTGCTTTGATAACTATTTCTTTTTTTGGTACTTGTACAAACTAATATAGGGTATTTTGCTGGAAATTGTGCTATATGTAGTTCGAACATTTTCTAACAAGATATGGTAAAAATTAAAGGAAAGAGCTTCGGGAATTTAATTCTTTAGACTGGCCCGTTAACCGACGGACTGGATTAAGTGGACAACTGACCCTTCTGACCTTGAGAAATTGTTGTTTTTCTGTATAACATGCACTGAGTATTTTGCGACTTTGACCCCCCCCCCCTTCTCCCTATTGAAAATGGTGGAACTGCCTTCAGATCCTTTGGTTTAAAGCCATATATCTGATCCAGCATATCAATATTCTCTCGTAAGATATGTTATGAATAACGCCTCTAAAAGACAATTGTTGTGATCAACCTCTTTGTAAATAAACGTTTTGCCCCTAAGAAGACGGGAAAAGTTTTATAGAGATCAGTGTTGTATCAAGCTATGAACATTGTAAAAACGAAATCAGGATGAAAAATCGTAAAAACAAGAAAAATAGAAAAAAAAATGAAGAGAGTGGGTTAACGCAGTTTTTGCAGGGAAAGTCCTAAAATATAAATCTCGATTTTTAAAACAAATTTTCTATTTGATCTTGATTCAAAGATGTGGTGAAAAAGAAAAGAAAAAAAAAACAGACTACGAAAACTTCTTTTTTCT
>JAXGGA010012658.1:0-37996 GCA_038373865.1 Uloborus plumipes
TTAAAGAACTTAAATATAATGTATAAATAACCGGGGAAAGTTCAACGTGCTTTTAGTTGCGTAAGGACGAAATATGAAAAATGTCATATTTTACCGATACTGACCTTACGGCAACAACTTACCACAAATTTAACATTCATTTTGTAAAGTTTCAACCTTCTATATTCCATATACAAAAAGAAAATTGGAGTTTAACAATTCTTGGTAAGAGTTTTGGCTCACACCAACTTCCATATCTTGAAAATCCGCTTAATTTTTAATGCCGCACCTTCACCTTTAGGGATTCATAAAAACTAAACAACTCAACTTTAGAACAAAACGTTCTGGATTTGGTCTTTCAATAAGATAATATACATTTGGTAATTTTTTGGAAAAAATCTGAGACGTCATGAATCACAGGCGTGGTGACACTCTCTCATATTCTTGCTCTTAAGCTGAGTACCGGAAGTCCGCCACATTCGATTCTCTGTGGTTTCGGCGATTTTGGTCAAGTCCGATAATTTGGAATCATCGTCGCTGTATCTCGGGGGAAAAAAAAATAAATAAATAAAAAAAAAAGATTGAAGTAAAATTTGCCGCCCCTGAAAATTTGCCGCCCTAGGCAGCTGCCTACTTTGCCTATTGGGAAATTTGGCCTTGCATGTGGTATATGTGTATTTAACCCATTAATGCCTAGCGTCCCTTTTTAGGGACGGTCCGAAAAAGGGTCTGAATTTCCCCAAAATGAGCATTTCAACCAAATAATAGTGTTCAATTAGTATCTTGGTATTGTTTCAATTCGTTATTAACAGATTGCAGCACATAACCATTGTAAAGTGTGTTCCGTAGCATTTTTAATATGATCTTTATCAAAAATGACATCGTTCACAATCTCAAGAAAAAAAAGCTAAGTTTTCAAAGTTATTTCTAGCTTCCCAGTTTATGTTAATTGCTGATTTTATTTCTTCTTATAAAATGTCTTTTTAAATATTATATCGTAGGCAGAAAAAAAAATTAGTAAAAAGAGTATGTACCCTCTGGGGTCTATCGTAACTTTTAAGGGACGATTTTTCTTTCCTTAACAAAACAATTATTTTTACGCAATATTTTTTTTTTAATTATTTTTCCTGTCCATTAAACACTGTTTGTAACCAGGATATAAAATATGTCTGAAAAAAAAAGTCAGGCATTAATGGGTTAATATGTATAAATAAGTAAATAAATATACACGCACATATATATATATACAGAGTGTTCTGAAATAACCTTAACCATTTTCCCCTGTTACAGTATACTCCCGATTATCGGTGCTCGGATTATCCGCAGGTCCTTGACACTTTAGTTTTTTTTTTTACGGTGATGTGTACTGAATGCAAAAAATGAAACTGCGTCTGTGGTCGTTTTTAGTTTTGCAAGGTATTGCAGCAAGGTGTTGTGTTATTGACTTTTTTTAGCTATTGCATTTATTAATGTCGTTTTTTACCCATTGTACGATTATCCGCTGTATTGCCTTATCCGCGGTTATCGTGCCACTCTGTTCCGCTGATGATCGCGAGTTAACTGTAGAAATATTTAACAGTTTTGAAATATTTGTAACAGTAAAATGGTTACGGTTGGAAAAACAATTCTTGCAAACATTTCGCGTGACAGGGCATACATTTTTCATCCCAGAGACGTTGATTAAGCTTCGAAAAACTTTTAATAGATTATGGTTCAAGTACTAAGTTCGAAAACCAAAGAAAACAAATGATAAAAGCATCGTAAAATTTCAAAATTTTTAACTAATGAAGTAAAATTACAATATTTTCAATATTTCCACCATCGACTGCTATTACATGCCAGTTGACTGGATGTTTTTCATACATTTATAACGGGAAAACGTACAAGATTAAAAATACAATTTCTGAAACAACTTCATAGCTTCATGCAACAGCTCATTAAATTTTTCCTTCTAGAGTTTCTGGTTTCAGGATAAATGTTTCTGATGATTCAGTATGATGGTGAAACCCCCGACAACTTGAAATTTAAAAAAAAAAAATAAATATTGAAGAATGATCAGCTGTTCCATTGGATAGTTTGCAGAAAATGTAATTACGTTCTCCGATTACGACTTACGGTTGAACCTGCAGTACACAGTTGTTTTGAAAAGTTGTGACGTGATTTTCATTTATTTTCTACTATTTACGGGCTTCCCATGTGGCAACTCCATACATTGGAAAAAATTTGAACAAAAATCTAGATTTTTCAGTGGGAAAATGTATGCCCTGTCACATGAATATTTTGCACGAATTGTTTGCTTAACTTTTTCAGTTTTCCCGTTATATTAAAAAAAAACGTTAGGCTGTTTCAGGGTGTGTATCTTCTCTACTAATAATAAAGCTGAAGGTTTGTCTTTCTGTCCTTCTGTCCTTCTGTCTTTCCGTCTGTCTGTTACGCGCGTAGCGCCAAAACCGTTCGGTCGATTTTCATGCCACTTGGTACAAAATTAGTTTGTAGCATGTAGTTTTGCACCTCGAAGCGATTTTTCGAAAATTCCATTTCGTTCTTTTTCTATTCGAATTCTTAGCGGAAATTCGATAAAATAGGGAAGAAATATTTCACACACATTTTCAAGTCTTATGTCATTCGAAAGCTTGAAATTTTCTGCACAAAATGAAGTTTTTTCGAAGTTTCTACGATCATCAGGAGAGCTGTAACAACTGTTTTTAGAATCCCGAAATTCAAGGCTTACCTTCAGTAAAGCAAGCCAAACGATTCTAAAATGGATTGAGCTCTGAGAATAAAATTTGTTTGAAAAGAGAGATAAAATGAATTATTTTATCAACGGAAATCAACTTTTCATGTTGTTACTATGGTTACGTGTTCATACTTATTTTTGTTTCGTTCTTTTTCCAGTTCCAGGCCTTGTATAGCCAGACGTAGTATTTTTGATTCTACGGTAGTATTTTTTCGGCCCAAATAAGGAGCAGTAGTATTTTTCTGGCAACCCTGTTTCCAATATACTAATGACTTAATTAAAAGATTTGGCGGATTTTTTTTTTTTTTTTCATTTTCATAGATTTCGCATTTCAGCAACATTGATTTTGGCAACGTTTGGAAACAGTAGTATTTTGTAATATTTTTTTTAGAGGAGGCGTGGTATTTTTTTGTTCCAATTCTCTGGCAACCTGTCTTTTTCCGGTGAAGATGCTTTGGGACCCTGCTTGGCGCGTTTTCAAAAAGTCAACTACGCAAAATAGCTAGGGTTACACGCTTGGCGCGCCTATCGTTCATTTAGCGAGAAAAGGGTACCTAAAGCACAGATTAACGAAATATCGTATCAATTGCGATATTGCATCGTTTTTTAAAGTGTTTCATTTCGGAAAATGTATTGTTTTGTTTTTTAAGCTAGGAAAGAAAACTTTCTTCTTCTTTTAAACTTTGGTAAGATTTCTGTTGGTTTCTGTTAGCAACAAAATTGTTCTTATTTTCTCTTTTGGCTTATTTTTGTCCATCTCCCTTGGGGTTGCATTCGAATGTTCCAAGGGGGTGTTTTACCCCATTTATCGGGTAAATCAGTGTTTTCAATGCAAGGTGATATGAATGGTTAACAAAAGTGATATGAATTGGCGCGACCACTTGGCGATATATCGCCAAGCTTTTGATCGCCAAGTATTTGACGCCAAATTGGCGAAAAATTAATTTTTTTTCTTTTATTTGGGTTCAATTTGGCGCTGTTGGCGATATTTTGCGAAAAATCCACTGAATGATGTTAAAATCGACGATATTTAGGAGATTAATCATTGTAAAACATTTTTTTTGCATTGTTTCGTAGCAAACTAGGGATACAAATGTTTGAATTGTTATCTTGCTCACTCCAAGCACTATTTCAGCACTTAAGGCATCTACTAAGAAATTTACACGTAAAATTAAGTAGTGTGGGGTCCATATCAGATCTTTATATCACTTTAAAGGAATTATAGTTGAATAAAACTAAAATAGAGCACTTTTTCTGCTATATCAATTATTTTACAAATGCACTTTTAATTTTATACCACGGGCAAAGCCGTGCGGGTACCGCTAGTGTAATATACACAAGGTGAGTTTGAGCAAGACAAAAAAAATTGACTGAGTGATAGAAAACATTTAAACAAGCATTTGCATTGCAAAAAAACTGTTTGTTTTTACAGTATAATACCGACATCAGAGGTTCCAGTTTAAAACTGTAAAATGCACAGTAATATACTGTAAAGTTGCTAAGTTTACAGTGTATTACTGTTTGTTTTACAGCTTTAAACTGAAACCTCGGCTGCTGGTATTATACTGTAAAATCAACAGCTTTTTTTTGTATGTAGTGCTATTTTCCGGATATGCGAAGCATTTTGATTTGGGCAATACTTTCTCGCAGTTAACACGGTGAGACTATCCTACTTTTTACTTACCGTGTAGTTTTATTCTTATCTAAGAAGATATGGTCACAAACGTAATGCTAATGTGTTACGTGATCATCAAGTCAGACAGGGAGGAACAGCATACAAACGGGAATCAAACCCGCTACTAGCGGAGCCAATAAGAGCTCACAAGCAGTCGGCGATCTCTTATTCGCCAAGTAGGCTGTGACGTTTTATCTAGCTCGTTTTTCATAGGCAAACGTCACGCTGACGTCACGATGAACGTTCTAATGTAATTCATTTCCAGTATCAAGAAACGTTCTAATGTAATTCATTTCCAGTATCAAGAAACGTTCTAATGTAATTAATTTCCAGTAGCGATTACAGTTTGCGATAGCCTGTTTCACTTGAATCCCTGCCTTAGAGCCTCGGAGGCCCCACTCAATTTGTTGGTAATTTTGTTCAATCTGTACTTTCATCAATTACTGTGTACAGTTGGCTTAGTTTCTAGGACATTCTGTTTAACCCGTACTTTCATTAATTACTGTGGGTAGTTATTCATTTATGTACCTTGGCTTTGTTTGTAGGTCTTGTTTAATCCGTACCTCATTAATTGTTGTAGAGAATACTTTGTTTATGTGTGCAGGCTGTAGGCTCAATTTGAACATTTGTTTAATCCGTTCTTTTATTAATTCGAACGACCTGGATTCCTTATTAGTCCGCGTAAATGCGTTTCTCCTGTACGCAAACGACAAGATGCGATGCCCCTAATGCTTTACTTCATTCATTTCTGAAGAAAGTTTAGTCTCCCTCGAGGTAACATAACAAGCCTCTGTGCAATCCATCCGCAGGAAAAAGTTAGATACGGCTCTGGACAACAAACAAAGCGCTACTCACAATCTTTTGATCCGAATACGCCCCACTGGAATAAGCTGTTGTCATGGTAGATGCACATCTTTCTCCGTACCAAGGGAAATCGCCCCGCTGGCTCGCGCTGCCCACTGACAGCGTATAAATAGAATTGGTGTATCCGTCGCAGTTGCAGTTATCTCCTTTAGCTCCTCCGTTCCCAGATGCCCAGACGTAGATTACGCCTTTGCCTGATCGACCCTGAAATGAGACAAAGTAGAAAATAAGGATTTCGAGTTAATGGAGTGATGTATTGTTACCTGATTTATCTCAGCAATTTTTTGAAAATTGCGCTCTAGAAAGTCTGTATTGTTCGCTTAAGATGTGCTTATTTTGTAAAATCTGACCTTAAAATACAACCACAAACCAGACTTGGAAGTTTCTTCTAAATCGAGAAAAAAAAAACTTTAATTTCTTACACTTTTCTGCTTTTACCTACACCTATTACAATAATGTGGAATTTTTTAAATATATTTTTTATGTTGCATTTATTTAAAAAAATTTTTACTTCTTTTTTGGCAGCATTTTGATAGTTTTTTCTTCTGCAAGTCTTGCAGCTATTGAAAAAATAATTAGGTATTTGGTTAGGTATTAGTAGTGTAAACAGCAAGTAATAACTGTAAGGGGTTTAAATTACTTTCATTTGCTACATCCGTTTGATTATGATTAAATATGTAGAAATTCAAATATTAATTTTTGATTTAATATCATTCGTTTTATACTATTCGTAATGTGTCGTAACATTTAAGAAAATTAGGTAGAAGTAACTTTTTTTGAATAATGAATAATAATACCAATGTCGAATTTTATTGATGAGGCCCATTGTTCCTTGTAATTTGTATAATATTACAAAAAAATCGCGTATTATTCTTAGTAATGTAAACTGTAAATTATTTGGTGTACAATATTAACTTAGTAATGACGTGTGAAAAAGAAAATCTATAAAGAGCTGATTTTTAAAAATAATTCTTGCATGCAAATGAGTATTATAAGCATTTTCATAATAGATTATATCAATCAGCAACTAATTTGGGACAACAGGAGTATGTTTTTCAAATCTGACCCTTAAGGTCTTTCACATCATGTTTTTCAGCAACAAATTTGGGACGGGTGGAGCATGTTATTCAAATCTGATCCTTAAAGTCTTTCACGTCATGTCTTTCAGCAACTAATTGGTTACGGAGACACGGAGAGAGTATGCTTTTTAAATCTAACAGTATATGTCTTTTAGCAACTAACTTGGGGCGGAGAGAGCATGCTTTTCATATCTGACACTTAAATTCTTTCACGTCGTATCTTTCAGCAACTAATATCGACGGAGGGAATAAGTTTTCAAATTTGGCAGTCAATGTCTTTCACTTTTTTTACTATATTATTATTTTTTTACTAAGTACCTGTGTGATTCCTTTTTCGAGAGCTTCGACAGCAAGTCTCTTCGGTCCGTCCACAGTCATGCCGTCGTCGCTGGGTCCCCAAGAAGCGCTGAAGATGTCCACATGCTCCACGTTGTGTGCTATGGACACAGATTCAACTGCATCGTTGACAATACCATCCAACATACGTATACCTAAATAAATCCATTAACTTAAGTTCTTAATTACTGATGTAGTTGCTCAAAATTTACCTCAACCATTACGAAATATTATGATTACTGCTTGAAAAGTATGCAATATACTTTGTTTCTCATGAAAAATGCCATAACAAAATCATCCAAATAAATAAGTAAATAAAACTAATAAATAAAAAGGTAAAAATTTAAAATTGTTTCTGAAAAGTTAATCTTTGCGCTGTCAAAGATTTCAATTTGAAATATTGTTTATTTTTATTTATTTTCGGAAACATTTTTTTTTAAATCTTTTCAAATTTATTTTTTATTGTTTAGTTTTGCATAAACTTAGAACTATCTTTCCAGATTTTTCATTTACTCTAAATAGCATACCGCCAAATGTGCCAACTTTGTACCACTTTGCGATGACCTTTAAGCACATCTATATTCTCTGAGTTAACAAGAATTTAATTTTACCCAATATAACTACACTTCTCAGATTTGTAATTCATTGTCTGGAAAATATCCAGGTAGCTAAGATATGGGGTGGAAAGTTTTGTAGTGTGGCCCAATGATGTGCACACGAATATGTCGAATTTGTGCAGCGATTTTTTCTTGTTCAAAATGTAGCTTGGCTTAATATTCTCACTTTCAGTTATTCGTGGTTGAAATCTGCATTAAAAGTTGGTTATTTTAAATTATATTTAACTTTTTCTAAAGATTTCGGTGGAAAAAAAATTACTAGAGTATTAACTTTTAATTTAAACTTTAAAAAAGGGTTGTAATTCATTAAACGATGAATAGTATATAATAATATAATAGTTTCAAGTTCAATAAAAAATGTAATCATTCACAAATTTAAAACTTATTTTTTAATATTCTGAGCTGTTTCTTTAAAATAATGGATGTTTCTTTGATATTTACTTCTTTAATTTTAAGCAGAAAAATGGGTTCTTTCTTTTTTGTATTTTTCTTACATTTTAAAATCAACGAAAAAGCACTGGTGAGTTCTGAGAAAAATAAAATACTGGTGAAAGTAACAGTCGTTCTAACTTAATATTAGTTAGAAATACACTGTCTCTGATTTTTAGAGGTTTCTCTATCAGTCCATCTATTTCATTCTCGAGGGAACCAACCAATGTTAGAAGGATTTGTGTGGCCACGTCAACAATTGTCTTTTTCTTCCCACAGAACAGAGTTACTTTTATTCCAGTATCTCATCCTTCACTTTTGAGCAATACTTGTCCATCTTATAACTTTAACCGGCAAAATTGGGCTGCTGGCTCCAAGTTGGTGCACTTGAATATGACCACATGGTATTGAAAAAACCACAAATAAATCGAATATGCTGAATATACAGGGTGTCCACTCCTATCGTGGCCCAATAGCTAATTTCTAAACCGTTAGAGATACGCATATAGTTCATTTAGGAAAAAATCTCCAAATTACGAAAGGAATTTTGGGTCTATTCAATGTTTTTCAAAAAATCAAATTTTGAAAGAGTTACGAAATTTAAATTTTTATACATCCCCCTAGTCCTATCAATCATATTTAGTAAAACATTCTTGACACTGTAACGTTTAAAACTAAAAGAAAATCACTGTTCTACGACAAAAATTGACCGAGTTATGACGTTTTGAAAAATCAAGATTTTGAAGGATTTCGCATACGGTCCCTTAAGCCATGGCTACCTGCGATGCCATGCTTAAGCGATCCCTCGATGACGTCATGAAATAATGCAAAATCTTGATTTTTCAAAACGTCATAACTCGGTCAATTTTTGTGGTACAACAGTGATTTTTTTTTTTAGTTTTAAACGTTACAATGACAAGAATGTTTTACTAAATATGATTGATAGGACTGGGGGGCTGTATAAACATTTAAATTTCGTAACTCTTTCAAAATTTGATTTTTTGAAAAACATTGAATAGACCCAAAATTCCTTTCGTAATTTAGAGATTTTTTCCTAAATGAACTATATGCGTATCTCTAACGGTTTAGAAATTAGCTATTGGGCCACGATAGGAGTGGACACTGGACACTCTGTATATGCGAAAACATTTTACCTATATAACAGCACTTTATTCATTTAATTAAAACTTTGGCCTTTAATTGTGATTTATTCGAATAAGGAACCATTTTGTTTCGAATTATGAAGTATGAATTTTCGAAAAAAAATTCAAGTATTTAAAAACTAATGATTTGTACTTGTTGTAGGCGTGACCGCACGGCCATTCCTGATAACAAGCGCAGATCATTTGTTTTTGAATGAATGAAATTTTTTTAGAAAATTAAATTTTACACTAGGATATATAATGGTTCTTTACATTCGATTGTATAGGAATTAAAAGTCAAAGCTAAAAATTCTGGGAATAAAGTGCAAATACGTAACATTTCCTTCACATTGTTTTTATAAATAAAAAACTCAGAAATAATTCATTTGACAATTTTTTTATTTCGATAAAACGTATCCATTTGAATCTATCAACAGTGTTTTTGTAAAAATTTATATTTTTCAACTTTTTCGCTTCCCAACATATAAATTCTCACCTCCGTGGCAAGTCACACACCTTGTGTAGCTCCTAATCTTTCTTAATAATTTATAAAATTAGAGTTAATTAAAAAAATATATTTATTTGTTATTTTTTGCAATTTACCAGTGCAGTTCAGTACAATTTGTCAATTGCACCGAGGGACAAAGTGGATTTGGCAGAGTGAAATAGTTCATTTCGTTCAATTATTCATTCATTCATTATATAAAATAAATGTTTCTTCATTCATTGATTAGTTTACATTCCGTTAGTTCACTTATTTATTGATTCATTTACTTATTTTCTAATTCATTCTGTGTTTTATTTACTCATTTATTTATTCTCATATATTGATTTATTTATTTTTTCATTCATTTAATAATTTATTTTTTCATTCATTTGATGACAAAGCTTTAAATCATCAAATAAAAAATGTTTCGTTACAAAAATATTTTATTTTTCACTTTACCCCGTGGAATTCGGAAATGACAATTTTCCACCTTTTTTTTTTCTTTTTTTTTTTTTGAAGGTACAAAATAACTATCTAAATTCAAAAAAAGATATTTCAACCATAGCTGCATTACAAAATACATTATTTTTTCATTTACACTAGTTTTCAAACCAATTTTCATTTTGTTCATTTTGCAACAGAAAAGTTATCTTAAATATTTCACTTTGCCCCACGTTCCCCAATTTTTTGGTTCAGTATCGGTCAAACCTTATGAATTGTAAAAGGTTAGTAAAAGCTCTTTTTATGAACTAATTTACAATTGAAATGCAAGTTTGCTGAAAGCACTTTATAATGCCACTAAGAACCGTGAAAATCTAAAATAAGAATGTCAAAAGTTATTTTTCATTCATAGAAACTACTACCAATGAAACGTATTTTTCACTTTATTTTAAATAATGATACGACGAATAAAAAAGATAAGTTATATTTTCTTCTCAGCACATAAAACCTTTTTGCTTAAATTGGCACATTTAAATTGCTAGATATTTTTACGTAAAAAATCATTTGTCACATAAAGCAAAACATACAGAAATCCATAAAACAATGAACAAAAGCTATATTTTTCAAGATCTTCCATGAAAAATGAAGAATATATTTTTTATTTTCGACATGCTTCTTTTTATAGATGCTATACTACGCAGAAAGAGCAAAAGCTTTCAAAATGTGCAATGCTTTTTTTTTTATTTATCCGTAGCCACTACAATAGGCGTACTACCACTTAAGATACTTTTGAGCGTTGAAACATAAAACTCCTAACGAAATTCTTTTATTGAATGACGCATATGCATCTATGGCAGAGGACAAAAAAAAAGTGCTCCAAGCAATTTCTTTCTAGAGCCAGCTTTTATTAAATTTCTGATATTTGATGTGATATAAGATGTGGTTTTAAATGGAAGATAAATCCGAAAAATCCTCTTACACAATGTATTTAGATTTTCGTAGAAATTAATTTCAAAACAGAATTCGATATGAATTGATGATGTAAATGTAAATTGGTTTTTCATGAAACTGTTTACAAAATTTGGAAAGTTATTAAAGAAGACGAGAATTAGAGGATATGAGTGACAGATAAATTTATCTCTGCGAGAGATGAATTTGCGTAGGATTTTTTGGTCTTCATCTTTGTTCTCACTGCTTAACTTTAAGTTTACGATGATCCTGCAGATAGCTTTTGAAATATTTTGCAACAGACTATCTTTTGGATTTAAAAGAAAGTAGATTTGGTTTTGTATTGTGAAGTAGTATCTCTCGTTTCATTTTTTATAAAGGCAAAACATGTATCAGTTTTATAGGTATCCTTTTACATTTTTTACTGCACTTCAAACCGACCACCTTGTCTAGTGGTCAAAGAAGTTCAATTCTTATTCTCCATTAATATTTGTGAGACCCATTGCAAGTTAAATTGAAAAAAATTTAAAATTTAACATGTGTTCCGATTGACTCCTATCAGCGAGGTGAATTGGAACACCTCTAATTAATTTTATATATATAAATAATAACTGTTCAACATGTTTTGTCTTTGCTTGGAATATCAAAAGCAAATCAGTACCGAAGTTTTACCCAAAAAATCAAATAAAAAAAAAATTTAACTACTTTTTTTGCAATCAAAACTGAAAAGTATACCGATTCACCCCGTTTTACGGTGCGACTTTTGGGCAGAATACGTTTACCAAATACCAGAAAAAATACGAAATTTAAAAAATGAATTATAATATTGATCCAATGATATAAGCGTCCCAAACCTTTTGGTGTTTCTCAAAGCTTTGTTCATTACGAAGAAAAAGTCCCAAATCATGCAAAAAATTCTGCTCAAACTAATGTTCACTATCAAAAAGAATTCATAGAAAAGAATTCAAACAAATGGGAATGTTCTCCGCACATACAAACATTAACAATTTACGAAAGCAAATACTCATTAAACAAAGGAATTTTTTTCAAAAAAAAAGAAATATATATATATATATATAGGGTAAACCGACCAGTGAATGAACACTTAAGCGAAATTTCGTTTTCAAAAATTAATAGCATCGTTAAAATGACTGTAAAAACACTTCAGGTGATACATGTAATTATTTTTTAGAGAAAAATTGCCTTGACCCAGTGAATAAACACCCCAAAAAACACACAAACGCAGCAGTTTCCAGCCATTTTCTTTTTAGAAATGTGTAGAATGACGTGCCTACTGCTGATTCATCTGAGAAAAACGGTTTAAAAACTTATTTTTTTATGAAAATTACGAAGTGTTCATTCACTGGTTTGTCTACCCTATATAAAGTTCATCACCCAAACAATTTATGTCAACTACTTTTAATAGAAAATTCAAATGCATCACACTTGGATGCATTACTTACCTCCAACCTTAGCATTATATGCCACACCAACCCCACATTTTTCGTTGTTGGCGGTCATGGCAATTTCTCCGGCGCAGCGTGTTCCATGGCTGGGAATATATGTGAAAATGAATAACTTGCATGTAGTTAACTTATCTTTTAAAACCTAGCTTCTGATTTTTTAAATATTTGTTTAATTTGCAATGAAAGCTCTTTTGATTGACTAAAAGTCATTTTCAAACAAATCCTTTAATCAATTGATATGAAATAGTGACATGTAATATTTGTTTTCCTCTTTTTGCTCGGTAAAGAAATCAAATAATAATAAATTATAAATTTAATAATATAAATAATAGTAGTAATAATAATAACATTAAAATAAATAATATTAACCCATTTATGCCCAGTAGCCTAAAAACGGAACGCTTGTTAGTTACTGCAGACAAAAACCTGTAATGGGTATATCCTTTTACTAAAGCTGTTTTTCATAAGTTACATAGTCCTTCTTCTTGAGAAAACCAATTAGAGCCACCAGATAGTTGGACATCAGAGTTTATTTATTGACAGCTATTTTCAAACAAATCAGTCAATCAACGATCCAGCATGGGTAGCTGCAGAAAGTAAGTGTTTTTTGCGAACTTATTTTTCATAGAATTAAATTATTTTAAAATTATTTGATTAAAATTGATCACAGATCCCTTCTGTAAAGCCTAACCTTACTTGACCTTACTTTGCAAAAGTAAAGTCAAGTAAGGTCGTATTTTGCGCACATATCTGCCTTGTGTCCCATAAACAGGACGTTAAATAACTTAATAAATATGGCAACGGCTATCTATTTTACGCCTAAAATGTATGTAAACCATTTTAAGTATGAGTTTTAAGCAGATAAAAATTGAAAATAATTGTTTAAAAAAAACTTGGGCATTAATGGGTTAATAACAATACTAATAATTACGTAATAGTAATAATAGGGAACGTATGCCAGTTACTAAGCAAATGATAAAGTGTTTAAAATAGTATATAGATCTTTTATTCATTTTTTAAACCCAATGTACAATTTTGTTCCTGTATTTGAGCAGTAATAACAGGGATGAATAACGTGATCTAACAGGAATTGAATGTTTCAAAATCTTCGTCGCTAACGTTAAAGATGCAATAAGAAATAAGGACAGAACTGATTGATTCGCCTTGTTGCATGATTCATGTGTAAAACTGACAACTTTTCCGCCAAAATATATTGCTCTCAGTTGGTATTGATGAAGAAAAAGGTGAATAAAAGGAACTCTTAAGTGTGTTACAGTGTTACAGTGGAGTCTTGACTTACGCTATGGGTGCGTTCCATGCCCCCCCCCCACCCGTAAGTCGAGAATTTCATGTTGTGAAAAAACACTCCTAAAAATGTTTTTAATCCCCCCTCAAAAAAATGTGTGAATAACATTCTCTTACGATGCACAAAATCTTTTTTTAAATCGGAGCAAACTTTATTTTGCCACATCACCGTCTTTACTATTTTTAGATAAAGCAGTGTGCTTTGGTGTCTTTATGTTAAAATTACCTTTTACATGTCGAATATTTGCTTTTAAAATGTAAGATACTGAAGTTTTTAAAGTATATTTCGATACTTTTTACTAAAATTATTTTTCTTAGCAGCGAAAAGTCCGCGTTCATGCAATTTATAGCAATTCAAGAAATTTTTTCTTAAAGATTCTTGATTTTCACAGAATACTGGTAGAGAAACAAGGGAAATCCCTGAAAGTTTTCAGGAAATAATGTGTGACGAATCGGATTTTTTTTTCCTTTGCAGTTAAGGTGGCATATCGCACACCGAGAATGAAAGGGGGAACTTTTGAAATTGGATCGGCATCCCATAGACTAAAAAAAAAAAAAAATGTGCCGCTTTCATTCTTGTATTGCAAAAAATGAAGTTGTTTTTACAGTATAAAACTGGCAGCCGAGGTTCCAATTTAAAACTGTAAAATGCACAGTAATAAACTGTTGAACTACCAATTTTACAGTTTATTACAGTAAAATTAGAAATTTTACAGTTTATTGGCTTAAAATTCAGCAATATTATACTGCAAAAACAACAGTATAGTACTGGCAGCCGAGGTTCCAGTTTAAAACTGCAAAATGTAAGGTAATAAACTGTAAAATTAGTACTTTTACAGTTTATTACAGTAAAGTTAGAAATTTTACAGTTTATTGGTTTAAAATTCAGCAATATTATACTGCAAAAATAACAGTATAATACTGGCAGCCGAGGTTCCAGTTTAAAACTGCAAAATGTACGGTAATAAACTGTAAAATTAGCACTTTTACAGTTTATTACAGTAAAGTTAGAAATTTTACAATTTATTGGCTTAAAATTCAGCAATATTATACTGCAAAAACAACAGTATAAAACTGGCAGCCGAGGATCCAGTTTAAAACTGCAAAATGTACTGTAATAAACTAAAATAAGTACTTTTACAGTTTATTACAGTAAAGTTAGAAATTTTACAATTTATTGGCTTAAAATTCAGCTATATCATACTGCAAAAACAACAGTATAATACTAGCAGCCGAGGTTCCAGTTTAAAACTGGAAAATGTACTGTAATAAACTGTAAAATAAGTACTTTTACAGTTTATTACAGTAAAGTTACAAATTTTACAGTTTATTGGCTTAAAATCAACTGTAAAATCAACATTAATTTTTTACAGTGTAAAAAAAAAGATGTGCCGCTATCATTCTTGGTGTGCGATATGTTCTCCATAATGGTCCCTGAATGATTAATGTCAAATAATTGCCGGTATTTAACGGACATCAAAGAAGCATTTGGTAGGAGAATGAAGTAAAAAAACCTTTAATAATAAAAATAAAAAACAGTATCAATTCCTCATTGTCACAACGAGATTCCCGGCATACTATAGATCACTCCTACGTAGAACTGATCAATCGAAATAAAAAAAAAAAACGATTCTGTTTCGTATCTCGTCACTCCCCCTTCCCCTCCACACACAGTCCACCAATCTATTAGATTTGTTTCATTGCCGTTTTATTGATCGTTTGGTTGGCTTACTTGTTTGAATCAGTACTGTCATATCTTGGGAAAGGATCTGGATCATTATCGTTTGTATCCCAGCTTGCTTCAGGATCCTGAAAGCATACCGAAAACACTTTATGTGCGTTTTTATTAGTTACAAAAAACTTTAACGTTACTGTTGCAGAGTGTTAAAATGTACATACAGAAAATCAAAACGTTGTTTTATTAGAATGTACTTACATAATTTTTCAGAATATCAGTATGATTCCATTCTAATCCTACAGAAAAGAAAAAAGTTATTACTTCCGTATCGAATGATTTTTCACATGAACTACTCGTATTATATAGATGGTAGATAAAAATTGAGAATGTGCTGTTAAATTTCAGGTTTATTTTCGTTTTAAAATGCAATTTTAAAGACTTTTTCCACTTAGCTATTCTAAGATTTTATTGAATTACTTAAGGTATCCGAATACTTTCAAAGTCATTTTTTATAAAGACTACATTTAGAAATATGGTAATTACATTTTCAATGAAGTGTCAATGAAGCTGTTAATAATTTCCTAGTATTTTTAAAAATATTCCCATGAACGCTTATAAAAATCGTAATTATTTGCAAAGTTTGAATGAAAACTTTTTCAAAAACTTCAAAAATACTACAAAGGTTTTTTTTTTTAACTTAACTAAAAGTCACACTAAAGTATGTTTTTTAATTTCGTTTAGTGCTTAAATTACTGTATATTCTTTTTAAAACATGTTTCCAATTTGTTCATTTTGAAAATGGTAAGTGATCTTAACTATACCAGATTCCTCCACATACTTGTCCTCATCATTAATACGTCCTTGATATTTTTATATTTGCGAGACAAGCCGGTACTTTTTAATTGACTCAAACCAATATTTTTATTCTTCTATAAACGTCAACAACACGAAACGAAAACAATTTTCAGTTCGATGCGAATTTTGCGTAAATCTTCCGAGAAAGCATCAATTATTTTTATTTCGTAATCTCAAATTTAGCTTCTCCTGGAAATCACTCTGAAAACAAGCGCTACGTTAATGACGTCATTTTCGCAGCAAAGTCATGTTTGTTCACAGAAGAAAAAAAAAATCTGTTCTAGAAAAGATGGCGCAGGTTTAAATTGTGGTCCTGTCAAGGTCAAGATTCCAGGACGCATGAATATGTGCAGAGAAGGAGCATAAGAGGAGGTAGTGAATGAATGAGTAAACGAAAGTGATGTTTCACTTTGCCCCATCTACTTTGCTCCACGTGCAATAGGCAAATTGCGTTGAATATTTCAAATCAAAACATGCTTTTATGAACTTAATAAATACTGCACTGTACATCAGTCGATCACAATACGCAAAATAATAATTACAAGAATGTATTCTCTTATAACAGGGGTGGCCAACCCGCGGCACGCGTGCCATAACGTGGCACGGCACAGCAGAGCAGTAAGAGTGGCACGCGAAGACTTTTTGAAAAAAATCCGATATTGAGGAAAAAATTGTTGATCTCAAAAATATTGATAAAAACTAAAATTCTTAAACTGAAAAATATGACATTATGACGATTAAGTGTCAGGAGGCTGGCTTACAAATTGTCGGAACTACAATATTGCAAAATACTTAGCGTTAGATTCGGATATCCAACGAAAGCTGTGGCATTACAGACAATGCTTTGTAAAGCATATTTGTGCTATTCATGAACTAAACTTTCGATGTTGCCTAATGGATTCCTTATCTGCAATAGTTTCAGCTACGGGTGATGAAATTAAAAAAAAAAAGTTAACTCTGCAACTAAAATTAAGAAACCAGATTGGATAAAATTCGGTACGGCTGTACAAATGAAGACCCTTAATTTGTTTCTAAAACTTTACTCGAAACTAATTTGGGAAATTTCTTCAAAAGTATCATCGAATTACCTATCACAAACTCCTTGAAAAGGTATGAAACTTTTTCTCTGTTGGTGACCCTGTCGAGTTCACTGTATTAACAAATACGAATTAGAGCTCAGAATGTTTTGTGAACTTTTCTCAGGAGAAAGAGGAGAGTATGACAAGTTACTCATTCATTGAAATGTGCGATAGCTAACCAAAGGAAAAATAGTCATAAGATTTTAGAATTTTAGGGAGTGTGATTTTAAAAATATCTGGAAGGAAAGCAATGAGGACTTGTTACTTAGGAATGAAGAATAGCAATTGAATTTGGCTATGTCATCTCTTATTATCCGGCCTTTAAGTAATTTAAATTTAAGATTGGACTAAAAAAAGTTTCTTAAACCAGTATAGGCCATCTACATTCTTTTATGATGAAACTTCAGTTTCTTTCTCTCTACTTTCAAGAAAAAAGAAAACATTAAAATTAATACTGAAAGTAACAACTGAAATTTAATAATTTTCCAATGATATATGGAGAAAATTTTACACCTATTTTAAGTATTCATTCAGTGTTAAGTTTGATGATTCCCAGAATGATAAAAAAAAATCTGATATTTTCAAGTTCTTTGTCTATTTCTCTGCAAGACACTACTTGTTACCCTTCTGAAATCCAAATCGGAATTACTGACCTTTTGCATTGGTCATCAAGTATAACAGCTTACTTCAACAGAAAGTCATCCACGTTACATAAAAATTGGGAAATTTGTACCAACATTTTTTTTTTATATTTACACACTTTAGTCATCTGGTGCTGTTGTAGATTTGGTTCAAAATACGCTTTTAAACAAATATGTTTTGTTATGGATGCAGAGAAATCTAAATACAGTTGAATATTAATTGATAACACTTAAAACACTTCTTAGGATTCTCAAGAACTAATCTTTAAATTAAAGACTTGGTAAAAGAGATACAGACTCATAAACCACATTAAGTACAGACTGTTTAATTTTTAGAATAGAATGTTTGATGTTATTTGTTTCCAGTTTAAGCATAAGCCAACTGACAGAACTTATAAAAGTGTTTATTAACGATAACTCTTCAGTTCGGACTTGTTTTATCTTCATTATCATTTGGATTTCAATAGCTCAGATTTACGAGAAAAATGTTTTATTTGGAGAAGAATTACATAGTCAACAAATAACCTATTTTTAACTTTTCAAAAATTTTCAGTTTGTTGGAAAAATACAATGTGGCACGTTGAGCTTTTTCTCTCCAGATAGTGGCACTCTCCCTAAAAAGGTTGGCCGCACCTGTCTTATAATAACAAGAAATAATTTTGAAAAACCACGAACCTTGCAATATGTGTATCAAATTTTGAAGATGACTTGTTTTTTTTTCCGTTGATATTTAGATCTATTTATGTTTTGACTGGAATCAACTATATGGTTAGGCACTTAGTTAAAATATTGTTAGAGAGGTGGCGCGGCAAACTGTGAAAATATTTTAACATTTCCTTTTGCACCGCTATTTCACTTTTCCCCACACTCCCCTGCTTAAAAAATAATGATTTATCGTGCAACACTTACAAATCATAATTATTTTTTTTTTAATACGAGCAAACTTTTTAGAAAATTAATTCTTCCTATTACGGTACACAGTGGTTCCTTATATTTAAATATATAAAAATCAAAAGCCAAAGTTAAAAATTCTTGCATTGAAATTCAAACAAATAGGTAAAGATGCCTCATCTGTACAAATGTATGGAACAATCAACAAATAATTCGCATCACAGAAAGAAATTCCCTTTCTAAACAAAACTTGACCATTATTGTAATTGGAAAGTAATATCTATGTAAAAACTCCTCGCGCTCAAGTCTGCATTTCATTTACTTTTACATTTTATTCAGGGAAAAAAAATCAGGAACTGCATATAAGACATAGAAATGCATACTTTTACCGGGCAGAGTAAAAAATCTAAAAACCAGAGACGAAATGGAGACGGATAATATTTGTTGTTTTACCCGAAACTTTGAGCATGTAACTTAGTCACTAGTACTCAACTTTTCTCCATTAGGGCAAATCAAAATCAATAAAAAAGTATTACGCCCCACCCTATTAAATAGGTTTCAGAAAACTATTGGTTTTCCGTTTTCCAAACCGGAATAATGGAGTTGCAATGCGTGACTCTCTTATTTTCTTTCCTTTCATTTCTATATTTAATTTTATGGTTAAGGCTACAGTGGACAAGTAAAATTGATTTTTTTCAATTATTGATTTATATGTCTAAAACTTTGTGTGCTTGTATTATTGTATATTTATGACATCTAAAAGCATAAAAAAACACAAATTAGTGCAAAAACAATGAATATTTTTTTTTCAAATTTCAAATTTAAACATTTTTTTAACAAAATTTCAAAATGTTCCAGGCGTCGCAATTTTTTTTCAAACTTTGAATTTCCACTTAATTTCCAATCATTAGGCATGGTGGCACAAAACAATGCATTACATGCAATGTTTTATGTGATAGTTTAAAAAAAATTGGCTGAAAATGAAAATTTATATGATTTTTTCAACTGAAAATTTTTATTTTCAGCCATCTTTTATAAACTATCTCATAAAACATTGCATGTAATGCATTGTTTTGTGCCACCATGCCTAATGATTGGAAATTAAGTGGAAATTCAAAGTTTGAAAAAAAATTGCGACGCCTGGAACATTTTGAAATTTTGTTAAAAAAATGTTTAAATTTGAAATTTGAAAAAAAATATTCATTGTTTTTGCACTAATTTGTGTTTTTTTTATGCTTTTAGATGTCGTAAATATACAATAATACAAGCACACAAAGTTTTAGACATATAAATCAATAATTGAAGAAAATCAATTTTATTTGTCCACTGTAGCCTTAAAAGTTCTTTGATGTATTTAAACCAGAAGTTCCGTCAAGAATTAAACAAGCTTACTTTCCCGCCAACATGAATATTCTAGCAGTTAATTAATACGTACTCTGTTAACTGTCTAAGACTGCAAATGTATGTCAAACGTGTTTTAAGAATTTAATTCTGATTTCTAAGAATGAAATATACATCTCTCAAAAAAAAAAAAAAAAAAAAAAAAAAAAGATCGTTCTAATCGGACTCTTCACTCAAAAGTTATTAAGGGGGATTTATTTTCTGAACCGGTCAAAAATAGAAGAAAAATTGTTCAAACCAAAAAAATGCGGGAATTGAATTCTTCAAATACGGGACTGAAGTGTCCTCACCAATGTGTCTCAACCGGAAAAAAAACAGTTTGTTCAACTAAACTGTTTACACAAAGGTGATTGGGGGCGGGAGGGGGGGCAGGTTGCATTAATTACTTTCTTTTCGTGAAGTTTTAGAAATATTTGTTTTTTAACTGAAATTATCTGCATGTTTAGGAACTTAGTTAAAACATTGCTAGATAGGTGGCACTGCAAACTGAAAAAAAAGTAGCATTTCACTTTGCCCCACGCTCCCCGACTTAGTTTATTTTGTGATCTATAAAATTAACAATTAAAAAGTTGACGAGTGGGATTGCAAAGTTGGAAAAATTCTTTGAACCAAAGAGCAAACTAACTTCATTAATTCGATTCCTTATTGCCAACTAGGGAAAGGCGTTGGGGAAGATCGCCCATTCCTCGAGATCAGCAAACCACTGGGAAATTTTCAATATTATTGAAGTTCAAAAAATAATTTTTAGACTATCTTTTATACTGGCATAAGAGAGGTTGGTGGCTTTCCTCAGCATACTTTTCCAAAATTGAAGTCCAAAACATATGAGGTCAACATTTGTAAACCAGGATTCGTAGTAATGGATCTCTACTAATAATAAAGCTGAAGGTGGGTCGGTCTGTCTTTCTTTCTTTCTTTCTTTCTTTCTTTCTGTCACGCGCGTAGCGCCAAAACTGTTCGGTCGATTTTCATGCCACTTGGCACAAAATTAGTTTGTAGCATGTAGTTTTGCACCTCGAAGCGATTTTTCGAACATTCCATTTCGTTCTTTTTCTATTCGAATTCTTAGCGGAAATTCGATGAAATAGGGAAGAAATATTCCATACACATTTTCAAGTCTTATGTCATTCGAAAGCTTGAAATTTTCTGCACAAAATGAAGTTTTTTCGAAGTTTCTACGATCATCAGGAGAGCTGTAACAATTGTTTTTTAGAATCCCGAAATTCAAGGCTTACCTTCAGTAAAGCAAGCCAAACGATTCTAAAATGGCTTGAGCTCGCGAATAAAATTTGTTTGAAAATAGAGATGAAATGAATTATTTTATCAACGGAAATCAACTTTTCATGTTGTTACCATGGTTACGTTGTTCACACTTTTTTTGTTTCGTTCTTTTTCTAGCGTTGCCAGACGTAGTATTTTTGATACTAAGTAAGTATTTTTTCGGCCCCAAATAAGGAGCGTAGTATTTTCTGGCAACCCTGTTTCCAATATACTAATGACTTTAATTAAAAGATTGCGGGCGGGAGTTTTTTTTTTTTTTCATTTTCATAGATTTCGCATTTCAGCAACATTGATTTTGGGTCATTCCACGTCAAATCGCCTAAGGTTATGTGCCGTCATGTCTCGAATTTTGTTCAATATTTTTTAACGGATAGATACCTATGAGATAAACTCAAATTAATTTTTTTAGATTTTTTGAATAAAAATTTAGGGTTTTAGAATTTTTTGAAATTTTGATTTTTTTCAGAATTTTTGCTTTTTTATTTTTGGTACGCATTTTGAAAAAGCTCTATAACTTCCTCATTTTTCATTCAATTAAGCCAGTTTAAGTATCATTTTAAAGCTAATTATTTTCTCCTTTAATATTAGTGACAAAAATGAGTTGTGAAAAATAGAATTTTGCCAATGGTGCTCTGAAGTCAGATTTTGTGTTTTTTCAATTGATATGTTCAATAGGTCATACCAACTAAGAACTGCATAATTTTTTTTTCAGTGATAGCAACATCATATACTTTTTATGTATAAAAATTAAGGAGGGTGTTTTTTGTTTTGGAATATAAAAATCAAGTGTGTTTTTTCAGTTGGTATGATCAATAGGTCATATCTCCGGACTACCAACTAAGAACTGCACGACACTTTTTTTCTGTTATGACAACATCATACCCTTTTTATGTATAAAAAATTAAAAGGGTGCTTTTTGCAGTTTTAGAATAAAAACATCAAACGTGTTTTTTCAGTTGGTATGATCAATAGGTCATATCCCCGGAATTACCAGTTAACTGCGCCATTTTTTTTTTCTATAATGAAAACATCATAATGTTTTTATGATCAAAATATTAGAATGTTTTTTGTTGTTCTGAAATTTAAAAAAAAAAATTGAATTTTTGAAACAAATTTCTTAAAAAATCAAGTTTTCGATAAGTTTAAAATCTCCGTAAAATTAAAAAAAAACTATGCTATCACAAGAAAGACCACGACATGGCAGCTGAATGGCATTTCTTTGCCACGAGTCATGGCACGAATGCATGCGATGGAGTAGGGGGCACAATAAAATGGCTTGCGATAAGAGCAAGTCTTCAAAGAACTGTCGGAGGACAGATTTTAAATGCACATGATCAATTTCAATTTGCCTCTCAAAACATAAAGGGAATACAGATGTTTTTCGTTACAGCAGTGGAAGTGGTTGCAAATGAAGATTTTTTAAAGCAAAGATATGAAAGAGCCTTAAGAATAGTAGGCAGCAGAGAGAATCACTTCTTCAAGCCATTAGACACGAAGAGTATATTAGTGAAGAAGGTTTCTGTGTTTGAAAAACTTTTTGTTGCCACTGTCGGAACATCGTAGAAATAAAGATTGTTATTCATGAAATTTTTATGCTTTCATTTGATAACAAATTATAAAATGTTACGTAGATTTCAGAATAATGTAAACCAAATGTAAAATTTTTCCAACCACCAAGAGCTCGCGAGTCTTTTTTTGTCAAACTATGAATGAAAGTATATTTAAAGACATTCCAGTTTACTTTATCGTAATTCCTATCGGTTGACGGAGTGGCTAGCAAATAATTACTGAAGAGTAAAATAATTATGCAGCTACTTTTCACTACCAAAGCATGCAAGCAATAGAACAATATAAAACTACCATCAAGTACTTGAATGTAATAAATAGGATACATTTTCATCTGCTTGTGACGTGTGATGCTGAGTGAATCTCAAATTTAAGTTTCAAAAGTTGATTTTAAAGTAAAGTTTTTTGAAAAAAAAACATGCTATATTTTTATTTCAAAATAACAAAAAAACTTCGTTTTAATTTCTTGATCATAAAAACATCATGATGTTTTCATTATGGAAAAAAAATGGCGCAGTTGTTAACTGGTAATCCGGAGATATGACCTATTGATCATACCAACTGAAAAAACACGTTTGATTTTTTTATTCCAAAACTACAAAAAAAACCCTGCAAATTTTTTATACGTGAAAAGGGTATGATGTTGTCATAACAGAAAAAAAGTGTCGTGCAGTTCTTAGTTGGTAGTCCGGAGATATGACCTATTGATCATACCAACTGAAAAAACACACTTGAATTTTTTATTCCAAAACAACGAAAAACGCCCTCCTAATTTTTTATACATAAAAAGTATATGATGTTGTCATCACTGAAAAAAAAAATTGGGCAGTTCTTAGTTGGTACTCCGGAGATATGACCTATTGAACATATCAATTGAAAAAACACAAAATCTGATTTCAGACGACCATTGGCAAAATTCTATTTTTCACAATCTCATTTTTGTCACTAATATTGAAGGAGAAAATAATTAGCTTTAAAGCGATAACGTAAACTGGCTTAATTGAATGAAAAATGAGGAAGTTATAGAGCTTTTTCAAAATGCATACCAAAAACAAAAAAGCAAAAATTCTGAAAAAATCAAAATTTCAAAAAATTCTACAACCCTAAATTTTTATTTAAAAAATCTAAAAAAAAAATTAATTTGAGTTTATCTCATAGGTATCTATCCGTAAAAAAATATTGAACAAAATCCGAGACATGACGGCACGGCCGACTATTTAAATTAGGCGATTTGACGTGGAATGAGCCTTTTGGCAACGTTTGAAAACAGTAGTATTTTGTAATATTTTTTAGAGAGGCGTAGTATTTTTTTGTTCCAATTCTCTGGCAACCCTGTCTTTTTCCCGGTGAAGATGCTGGGACCCTGCTTGGTGCGTTTTCAAAAAGTCAACTACGCAAAATAGCCAGGTACCACGCTTGGCGTGCCTATCGCCCATTTAGCGAGAAAAGGGTACCTAAAGCACAGATTAACCAAATATCGTATCAATTGCGATATTGCATCGTTCTTTTTAAAGTGTTTCACTTCGGAAAATGTATTGTTTTGTTTTTTAAGCTAGGAAAAAAAACTTTCTTCTTCTTTTAAACTTTGGTAAGATTTCTGTTGGTTTCTGTTATCAACAAAATTGTTCTTATTTTCTCTTTTGGCTTATTTTTGTGCATCTCCCTTGGGGTTGCATTCGAATGTTTCAAGGGGGTGTTTTACCCCATTTATCGGGTAAATCAGTGTTTTCAATGCAAGGTGATATGAATTGGTTAACAAAAGTGATATGAATTGGCGCGACCACTTGGCAATATATCGCCAAGATTTTGATCGCCAAGTGTTTGACGCCAATTTGGCAAAAAAAAATTATTTTTTTTTTTATTTTGGTTCAATTTGGCGCTGTTGGCGATATTTTGCGAAAAATCCACTGAATGATGTTAAAATCGACGATATTTAGGAGATTAATCATTGTAAAACATTTTTTTGCATTGTTTCGTAGCAAACTAGGGATACAAATGTTTGAATTGTTATCTTGCTCACTCCAAGCACTATTTTAGCACTTAAGGCATCTACTAAGAAATTTACACGTAAAATTAAGTAGTGTGGGGTCCATATAAGATCTTTATATCATACTTTGAAGGAATTCTAGTTGAATAAAACTAAAATAGAGCATTTTTTCTGCTATATCAATTATTTTACAAATGAACTTTTAATTTTATACCACGGGTAAAGCCGTGCGGGTACCGTAAGTAATAAAATCCATCGGCCCTCATTTGAAACATTCCTAGATCCGCCCATGTTGACAACTATGAGTCATTCGAACTCCGACTAATGCTAATGGGGCATTTCACGGTATTTGTGACATAGGGGTGTCCGTAACAAAACTTTTTAAAAGTTTAAAATTTTTATATATATTGAAAAAGTACATTCTAAAGTATACGAATATCATATTATTTTCATAGTTCACTTTATATTATGTTTGTAATTGCACTCAGAACATTAAAAATGCAATTTTCACTGTTACGGACTCTACATTGAATTTTTGTTTAAAAACTAAACTTTTATTCCAAATATTGTTACGGATTCTACAGTCATCATTTTCACAATCCATAATTTTTAATAGAACGCACTTTTTGATTAAAATTGTTAGCTATATTAGAGGTAAGCCTTTACTTTATCCGTCTCAAATACCAGTTTTGGCGTAAAAAATTGGTTTAAGCCAGCTTTAAAGAAAAGTTCAATGTAAAGTCCGTAAGAGTGAAAATTGCATTTTCAATGTTCTGGATGCAATTAAAAACATAATATAAAGTGAACTATGAAAACAATATGATATTCATTTTCTTTAGAATGTACTTTTTCAATATATAAAAAAATTTTAAACTTTTAAAAAGTTTTGTTACGGACATCCCTATGTCACAAATACCGTGAAATGCGCCTAATATTTCCGAGCAATATAATCCACTAGCCCCATCTATCGGTAATATCTTTAATATTATGTACTGAACATTTTAAATTATGGTAGTAATTGACTGAAGATAATAAGTAGAAGCTAATTTTAATCAAGTAATGCTTCATACCATCATCCATAATGGTGACTACCACTCCTTTTCCTGTGTATCCCATGTCCCACACGGGAATCGTTCTCATGTCGAGTTCAGGAATGTCAGCAAGGTTCCTTGTGTCGTGCTGCAAGTTTGAAACACAATTACACATTTCTTTAAAAAAAAAAAAGGCAAATCTTCAAAAAAATGTATTTCCATTTTATTCATGGAATTCCAGCCATGTCGTTGTTCGATGCAAAAGCTTAAAAAAAAAGAAGCTCTTTGCAGAACCATAGTCGTGGCAATCGCTTGCAGCGTAGAAAAAGTTTTGCAATCTTAAAGCCGCAGAAACAAAACCCAAACAGAATTCTTAGATACGAAAAAAGAACACATTGCACGCATTTAAAAAATTATTTTTAGTAGTAGGGTGCATATCGATTGTCAGAAAAAAATGAATGTAAAGTATAAAAATGTAAAATGAGGAAAATAAAACGGAAAGAGGATGGGATTTGATAGCTGGAGGAATTATCTTTCAAAAATAGTCAAGTATTGAAAAATCATTTGTACTGCAGGGGGGTGGGGGGTTCAATCTTGATTTAGTGCTAGAATAACTAATACTGTTATTCGAATTAACCACCTTGCAGTTTGTGACGAGATATCTCATCCATTTAACATGTATTCCTGGGACTGCCCAACCGCAGGGAGGTTAATAGCACCACTAAGTGGGCTACAGAGGCAGAATACGATTGTGATAGAATCTTCGTTTTGTGTGCCAGAAGTGTGGGTCCTATTAACATCAATCACCCGGGATGTGATTTCTTTCTCTTTTTGACCAAGCTCCTGCTTTCAATAATTCATAATTATTTTAAGTTTTTAATTTTAAAAGTCTGTCAAAAGCTGTTAAAAAATATCTTCTTGTCAATGCAAACATAACCTGACTGCTTTGTAGTTGAGATAAGGATCTGCTTAAACTTCATAATGATGCCAGATCAGGTTTTCTCAAAACACTATATATCAGTTTTTTTAATAATCATTTTGCTACATTTTAAATTAAATTTTTAAAGCCTATTTTCAAATTGAGTAAAGTCCATACGCGAAATTCGATTTTAAAAATACATACATGATTTCGTGTCCTCTGCGTACAACTCTATTTTTTTTTTCATTAATTCTACATCGCTTTATGAACCTTGGCCTTTTCATTGATACCAGTTCTCTGCAGACAAGACATTACCATTTTCTTTTTACTCTTAGGATTTACTAACCCTTATCGAGACAATCGAAAACTTCTTTTTGGTCTACCATGTGCTTATTGTCCAAATAGCTTTGCAAAAAGATTTTTTTTCCTACAAACTTTTGTGACAGTCCAAAGTACGAATAGATTCTCCATCCTTTTGAGATGGGGTTTTGATGCACTTAAGAAATAACATCAAATGTCACTAGGACATTAGTGCAGATTTTACCTGAAACATCTTCACACTTAAGTATGTCTAATGCCATGTAGTCTACAGAATGCGATTGCTTAGCTAGAGTACCAGGTCTTTGTTAGTCTGCAAATATGGCATTGAGGTAATACATTGACTGTTACAAGGTCATTAGTTCAACGGTACGACATCATTGTCAATGTTTTCGAAACATCGATGTTTTACGTTTATGATTTTAAAATCTGAAACATCTTCACACTTAAGTATGTCTAATGCCATGTAGTCTACAGAATGCGATTGCTTAGCTAGAGTGGCATGTCTTTGTTAGTCTGCAAATATGGCATTGAGGTAATACATTGACTGTTACAAGGTCATTAGTTCAACGGTACGACATCATTGTCAATGTTTTCGAAACATCGATGTTTTAACCGTAGAGGTTTGAGGGTCGATGTTTTTTTTTCCTAACATCGATGTTTTACGTTTATGATTTTAAAATCTGCAAACATTTTCATAATTTCTTTTAGTTGTCTTTATTTACAGCGGTCTTCGAACTAATATCTAGTTTATATGTTTGAAAAAAAAAGAATGAAAGAAAATGGTCCAATCTTCTTTTCTTTGTTGGTTCTTTCTTTTTTACCTGCAATTTCTTCCCAACTCAATTACTATCTTTTCATCAGACTTAACTAACATTAACGTTATTTCCCCTACCTTATGTTTTTATTTAAAGCTATAAGAAAAAGGAGAATGAAGTAAATTAATGAAATCATAAACAAAATGGGCTCCCATACTTCTTTCATTTTGTCAATTAACTATTAAGCTAAATCTTGACTCATTAGGTAATTTCCATGTGCATACGTTGGGAAAAACATATTTTCTCTCATAAAAATAAACAGAAAATCTCGTTCGTTTTTTTTTTTTTTTTTTTTTTTTTTTTTTTTTTTTTAACATGAAATCCCAAGCCTTACTTTTACAAAAAGTTCTCCTTATGTCGAATTGCACTTGTTTGACTTAATAAATGAGAGTACAGAATCGCTGTTGAAATCCTTGAATAATTTTATATTTCAATTTTTGCGAAATTAAACAATTTTTGGCAGCATGCTTTGCTATTTTACGCTGCTTCATAATCTTAAAGTAAAAAGTACACTTATTTATCTAATAAAACTAATCAAATGGAATATTAAGTCTTGAAACTTAATTTAAAGTATTGAAACTAACTACTTATACAATAATTTTACATAATATGTGCATGAAACTCGAGTAAAAAATATATATTTACCAAATACCACTGATCAGGCCAAAGGAAATCATTGAATTTCGTATTTTCTATACTAGTCTTTCGCAAAAAGTCAATTGTTACTTCACGAAAATTATCTCTTTTTACTCGATTTTTAGCTATTTGTTGCTCTGCCCATAGAACCTGAAATAAAGAGGAAAAATAATTTCTGCTATTTTGTAACAATTATTGTTCATTTCTTCAACTTCAAGTATAGCTTTTGTTCTTTAAAGCTTGATTTGCGAAAGCTTTTATTGTAAATCAGAAATTTGTCGCCCATGCATGCCACAGCTGAAAGCCAATCCGAAGTGACCATTAAATGTGCATACATACATAGTTATAGTCGTATTTCAGTAGTATTCACTTTGATTTTTAATAAAGGGGTCATTCCATATAAAATCAACAAATTTTCAGAAATTTTCGTGCCGCACCATTTTTAATTTTGATGATACTTGGTAGGTAATATGCACCAATATTATGTACCTCCAAACTGTTTTATTTTTTTCTCGAAAAAATTTTATTCTCGAGATATAGCCATTTTTTTTGCTCCGCCGATGAGTAAAATTCGGCATTTTCGATCTTTTTTCTAACAGCTGTGGTAAATTTACTTAAAGTGGTAGAAAGATCAAACATGGCTTATTTTGAAGCTAAAAGAATGAACTTTCATTTGTGCATAAAAAGAAACGGTTTGGGTTAAGCCTAATAATAAATTTTCCCGTGTCAATTCGCGGTTCAAAAAGTGCCGTTTTCGTCATTTCAAGCATGAAAAAATATATGAAGGACTGACAGTGGGGTTCTATTTTTTTTTCCTCTTGCACCCAGTTATAGATACTAGAAGCACAGAAAAAAGTTAGATGATACCAGTAGTCTTTCATTATGAAAAAATTGCTTAAACGTGAGAAAAAATGAAAATTGGCCTTTTTCACTCCCAAAAACGGCCTGTGGAACAGGTAGTAAAAATTTACAAATGCATGGAGTAAAAAGGTGTTACATTGCCCTTTAAAATGAAACAAAAACTGTCTTGTTATT
The DNA here is from genome assembly GCA_038373865.1 of Uloborus plumipes. Lineage (NCBI taxonomy): Eukaryota > Metazoa > Arthropoda > Arachnida > Araneae > Uloboridae > Uloborus > Uloborus plumipes. The sequence continues at coordinate 29,642 of JAXGGA010012658.1, forward strand.
CCAAGGCATTAAAGAGATATAAGCTTTCAAACTTTGAAAAAAAATGAAAAATATCCTTTTTCACTCCCCAAAAACGGCCTGTGGAACAGGTAGTAAGAATTTGAAAATGTATGAAGCAAGAAGGCATTACATTGAACTTTAAAAGGAAACAAAAACTGTCTTGTTATTCGAAGGCATTAAAGAGATATAAGCCTTCTAAGTTAGATGATTATTATGAAAAAATACATTAAACTTGAGAAAAAATGAAAAATGGCCCTTTTCACTCCCCAAAAATAGCCTGTGGAACACTTAGTAAAAATTTGCAAATGCATGGAGGAGGAAGGTGCTACATTGCCCTTTAAATCGAAACAAAAACTGTCTTGTTATTCCCAGGCATCAAAGAGATAAGGCCCCCTGAAAATTGAAAATGCATGCAAGATTTTTTTAGCATAAGTTAAAGCAATTATTTTCAATTTTCAGAGGGCCTTATCTCTTTTTTGCCTGAGAATAACAAGATAGTTTTTGTTTCGATTTAAAGGGCAGTGTAGCGCCTTCCTCCTCCATGCATTTGCAAATTTTTACTAAGTGTTCCACAGGCTATTTTTGGGGAGTGAAAAGGGCCATTTTTCATTTTTTCTCAAGTTTAATGTATTTTTTCATAATAATCATCTAACTTAGAAGGCTTATATCTCTTTGATGCCTTCGAATAACAAGACAGTTTTCGTTTCCTTTTAAAGTTCAATGTAATGCCTTCTTGCTCCATACATTTTCAAATTCTTACTACCTGTTCCACAGGCCGTTTTTGGGGAGTGAAAAAGGATATTTTTCATTTTTTTTCAAAGTTTGAAAGCTTATATCTCTTTAATGCCTTGGAATAACAAGACAGTTTTTGTTTCATTTTAAAGGGCAATGTAACACCTTTTTACTCCATTTATTTGTAAATTTTTACTACCTGTTCTACAGGCCGTTTTTGGGGAGTGAAAAAGGCCAATTTTCATTTTTTCTCAAGTTTATGTAATTTTTTCATAATGAAAGACTACCGGTATCATCTAACTTTTTTCTGTGCTTCCAGTATCTATAACTGGGTGCAAGAGAAAAAAAATTAGAACCCCACTGTCAGTCCTTCATATATATTTTCATGCTTGAAATGACGAAAACGGCACTTTTTGAACCGCGAATTGACACGAGAAAATTTCTATTTAGGCTTAACCCAAACCGTTTCTTTTTATGCACAAATGAAAGTTTATTCTTTTAGCTTCAAACTAAGCCATGTTTGATCTTTCTACCACTTTAAGTTAATTTACCACAGCTGTTAGAAAAAAGGTCAAAAATGCCGAATTTTACTCATCGGCGGAGCAAAAAAAATGGCTATATCTCGAGAATAAAATTTTTTCGAGAAAAAAATGAAATAGTTTGGAGGTCCAGAATATTGGTGCATATTACCAACCAAATATCATCAAAATCAAAAATGGTGCGGCACGGCCCATTTGTTGACTTTATATGGAAAAAAGTGGTTAATTCATTTTATGAATGTAAGTGGTCAGTTACTAATGCCTTATCCTTAATAACTGTAACTGAAAATAATTTAAATTACAACACATACAATAGACAAACGTTTAAGTGTTATTAAGCAGGGGTCAATCTAGAGAGAAATTAGGTCCGTTAAAGGACCCTTCACAAAATTCAGGCACTCGAAAAAGGACCCTTCACAAAATTCAGTCACTCAAAAAAGGACCCTTCACAAAATTCAATCACTTGAAAAAGGACTCTTCACAAAATTCAGAAACTCAAAAAAGGATTCTTCACAAAATTCAGTCACTCAAAAATGGACCTTTCACAAAAATCTCATTTTTCAAATCAGACTCTTCACAGAAATCCGAGTTTAAGGAACGATAGGGAATATTTTTTAGGAATTAGTTTTCACAAAATTCTGAACTATTTTTCACAAAATTCCAAAAACAGGACCTTGGTCAAACATCCTGGATTGACCCCTGCTTTAAGTCTCATTTATTCATTGACACGTAATATTGTTTTGATTTTATTTTTTGGTAATTTATCAAGAAGACTAAATAAAATTTAACATTTTCCACTAAATGGTCATTTACTGTCAGTTTACACTATGCAAAAGTAGAAAGGTGTGTGTTTAAATTAAAGATCTTAAGCATTTATTTAAAAAATCTATAGGTTTAAGAGGTATAATTTCTAACTATGACATTAGTACTTGCCACCATGTTTTCAGTCGTGTAAAAAATCTACGTTTTAACCTACGTGCAACAAATGTAAAGCAGTCTCACATCATTTTATTTATTTACTTATTTATCTATTATTATTATTATTAAATTAATTAATTTATTTGTTGTTATTATTATTTTATTTATTTATTTATTTATTTATTTCTGATTCTTACTTTTATTTATGTATATATTTTTTTGAATAATTATCTTTTCATCATATCGTTTCAATCCGGTCATATTGTCTCGTACTTAAAATCACACTAAGCTCCTAATTTAATTGGAGTTCTGAAATTTCTCCCTTTCCACAGCTGCTGTGGATTTATAATTTTAATTCACTTTATTACTTACAAAATTTTAACAGTACCGTAACAATGCCCTGCGTATTATAAATAAAAGAAAATAGAGAATATGTTCAGTAGACAATGTCCATTAGTGTAATCAGATTACCCGACAATTGTTCATTATGCCTGGCTTGAAGCAATCCGTTTCAATACATTCACGGAATTTAAGCAAGCTTAGACAATGTATGCAAATAAATTTATTCAGCGTTGCCAATATAGGCTGAAGCTCAATTTCATGAATACATGATTCGATTTAATCTGGCATGAACTTATATTATGAGTCATAGATGTACCAAAACTTAATTACGTGGCGGAATTTAAAGCCTTTACAGATTTCATAATTTCAGTTTATCGTCGTCATGGAAGACTTTAATAGAATACACTGAAGTGACAAAAGTCATGGGATAGCAATATGCAAATTTTCAGATGGCAGTAGCATCGCATAGAACAGGTATAAATGCGCAGTGCTTTTACAGAGCTTTCATTTCTGTTCAAGTTATTCATGTGAAGAGGTTTTAACGTGATGATGACCGCACGACGTGAATTAACAGACTTTGAACGCGGAATGTTAGTTGGAGCTAGACGCATGGGTCATGCCATTTCGGAAATCGTTAGAGAATTCAACATTCCCAGATCCACTGTGTCAAGAGTGTGCCGAGAGTATGAAATTTCAGGCATAACATCCCACCATGGACAGCGCAGTGGTCGACCGCCTGCACTTAAAGATCGAGACCGGCGACGTCTGCAAAGAGTCGTAAATTCTAACAGACAAGCAACACTGCGTCAAATCACCGTAGAAATCAATGTGGGACGTACAATGGACGTGTCTGCTAGAACTGTGCGGAGAAATTTGGATTTCTTGGGCTATTCCAGCAGAAGACCGACTCGAGTGCCTTTACTGACAGAACGACATCGCTTGCAGCGACTCTCGTGGGCACGTGAGCATATCGGTTGGTCCCTAGATGAATGGAAAACCGTGGCCTGGTCCGATGAGTCACGATTTCAGCTGGTAAGAGCCGATGGTAGGGTTCGAGTGTGGCGCAGACCCCACGAAGCCATGGACCCAAACTGTCAGCAAGGCACTGTTCAAGCTGGTGGTGGCTCCGTAATGGTGTGAGCTGTTTTTTCATGGCATGGACTTGGTCCTCTAGTGCGACTGGACCGAACATTGACTGGAAATGCTTATGTGCAGCTACTTGGAGATCACTTGCAGCCATTCATGGACTTCATGTACCCAAACAACGATGGGATTTTTATGGATGACAATGCGCCATGTCACCGGGCCACAACTGTTCGCTATTGGTTTGAAGAAAATTCTGGACAATTCCAACGAATGATTTGGCCACCTAGATCGCCCGACATGAATCCCATTGAGCATTTATGGGACACCATCGAGAGGTCTGTTCGTGCCCAAAATCCTGCCCGATCAACGCTTTCACAATTATGGACGTCTATCGAGACAGCATGGCTCAATATTCCTGCAGAAGACTTCCAACGACTTGTTGAGTCCATGCCACGTCGAGTTATTGCACTTCGCCGGGCAAAAGGAGGGCCGACACGATATTAAGAGGTATCCCATGACTTTTGTCACTTCAGTGTATATGATACAGATTAATATATACTCCGTTATTATTCACATGCAATTGCTTTAGGGTATGTCAAAGACATTTTATTAATTTAAATGCATGAATTTAGTGATAAAACATCAGATGTGGATCTGCTTTTTTCATAAATAAACTTGATTTAGGGTAAGTAGGAGTAGATAAAACGAAAGCTCAAAACCACACTTGTGGTTATTTTAAGTTCATTTCCTAGTAGCTAACGTAACACTTTTAGCTGATTTTCGAACTCTTTTTATTTAAAACCTAAAGTGTAAAACGTTATTTGTGGTTGAATTTGTAAATTTAAGATGTACATGATGGCATATATGCCATTTCTACCAAGAATATGAAGCAAAATAACTGCTGACAGATTAGTAAAAACGGCATTGTGACTAACGTAACATTTGACAAACGAAACACACAAGGGTGTTTCATAGCATATAAGGAAGGGGCATTATGATTCTTTAAGGGGACGGAAGCCTCTGCATTTACTCCTAAGCCGGAATTCAAGTGAAACACCGACGATCGCAACTCACCATTGCAATTGCAAATTCCCAAATTTGGATTCAAGTGAAACGTTACAATCGCTACGAGATGCTATTCTATCGTAATTCGACTTCCAGTAGCGATTGCAATTGCGATCACCTCGAAGAGATTGCAATGGTGTTTGACTTGAATTCGGCCCCTAGTCTATTGGGTGTATGATAACATGCTGAAGTTAATGAAGACAGGATTTCCTTTCCTAAAAAGCAGACATCAAGTGAAAATTTTCATACACTGTTACTCTTACCATCGAACCACACGTCCTCCAAAATTTAAGAAAGTAGCCAAATTTAAAGGTTTGGCGAGAAATAGAAGATACCAGAAGACTTCACCGTCTGCATGTGGCAAGACACCCATTTGCAAAACGAGTAAAAAACAAGTTCCGCTTCTCAACCAAAACTCGCTAAATTTGGAGAATTTTCTTACAATTTGTGGGCAGAAAACTTGAGACCTTATATTTTGATAATGTGGATGTGAGGGCAATTAAATTATGCTTCCAAAAACATGTTCTACTACGCTCTTTCGATAGCTACCTATTTAGATACTTTTCATTATTACACTATCTTATTGTATTCCCGGTTAATGTTGGATTACTTAAAAATTTATCTCCTATTTCATCGCCGGGAAAAAAATTCAAAAATTTTGATTCTAATTTCATCAATTGGCCTGATATATTCAAACTAGAATTAGTTTTTATAAAATATATTTCATATTCGGACAACAACTAAATGTATAAATATAATGTGTATACTGTTTTTTTCTCTTTAAAATGAGAGATTTTGTAAATTTGACCGATCAAATTCAACTCAGCATTTAAAAAAATAATAAGTAAATAAATAAAATTTTCAAAAAAAAAAGAAAAGCATAAGTTACCCTTCGGTCATCTGATAACCGCTTTGTCAAATGTCCAGCATTTCTCCTTGATCTTTGAGGATGATCATTTTTCCTCATTAAATAAGTATTCGGAAATCCTCTGAGCTGAAAAGAAGAAACACAATCAGATTATTCAATTGTTCAAACTTTTATAACAATATGTATTTACGTGAATATGCTTACTACGATTTCTGTTTAGGATTTTTTCGTAATAAGGTGATATTAAACGTTTTATTCAGAAAAAGAGTAATTTTTTTTTTTTCAGAATGCAATACCTTAAACATCACCTGGAGACTACTGTCTTTTGAGAAAAGTCGGCCATGTTTCCTTTGTGAGTGTGATATTTTTTTATTTCAAATATTAGCAAAATTAAAGTAACAAAACTTCTACAATATTTGTATTCTCGTCATATTAGTTAACTTATGTTTCTCAAAATTGTACTTTAATAAAAACTTTCTTAAAAATTAGAGTTGAAGAAGTTGTGGCGGCGTACGCTTAGAGCGCCAAATTAATAAGCCAAAACTTAGTTATTGTGACTTAGTTATGGGAGATAGAATCTTTCACAATCATAAAAGAAAGAAGGTAAACATTTGTGATACAAGTTAGTTCGAGAAGGAAAATTTCAATTTTTAGCCTACTTTCCCGTTAAAAATAAAAGAAAGACGAAAAAAGCATTAAAAGTGGCTTAATGCATCTAAACAATATCGACCAGTCCAAAAAAAAGTCAAAAAGAAATTAAAAAGTAAAATAATAAGTTAAAAAAATAAAAAGGTAAAATGAATATCGAAAAATTAAAATTTTGAAAGTAGGGTATTGAGATGGGGAATTTGTGTGTCGTCGGTCCGTCGGTCGGTCGGTCGGTCTGTCTGTCCCCCCCCCCCTAATAACTTTTGAATGAATATTCCGATTTGAACAAACTTTTTTGTTGGAAAGATCTCGGCGACTACAGCTCATTCCCATACTTGATTTTTCAATTTGAACAATTTTTGGTTCAACTTTGAACCATTCAAATAACCTGTCCCACAATACTCACTTTTTAGTGAATAGACCGATTTAAATATTTTTTTTTGTTCAAAAGATCTTATCAAGGATACTTCATTCCCATATTTACATTTCCGATTGGAACAATTTTTCGTTCAACATTGAACCGTTTAAACAAGCTGTCACCCCTAATAACTTTTGAGTGAACAGTTCGGTTTAAACAAACTTTTTTTGTTGTTCGAAAGATCTCAGCAAAAATACTTCATTACCGTATTTAAATTTTCAATTTGAAAATTTTTTCGTTCAACATTGAACAGTTCAAACAACCTTTCCCCGCCTAATAACTTTTAAGTGAACCGTCCGAATTGAATAACCTGTTTTTTGTTCGAAAGATTTCGGAGAGGCTCATTCCCATATTTCGCTTTTTTATTTGAACAATTTTTCGTAAAATGTTGAACCGTTCAGAAAAAAACTTAACATTAAGCCTACGGGGAAATTGAATGTTGATCCTGAGCTTAAAGGCGGATGTCCTTCAAACTAACTTTATCAGAAAATGGTTTTGATAAATAATGTTTGTAAAGTACTTTTCTGAATAAACTTCTGTGAGGACTCTGATTCCGACTCCGACTCCGCAAACATAGCTGAAATGCAGGCTCAGAAAAAATGACTGACTGTGCGGATGATTTTTTGTTTGTTTATTTATTTATTTTATTTTATTTTATTTATTCATTTTTTTTTTTTTTGGCAAACGATTTTTTTTTGTATCAAAAATTTTTTGTTCACGAGAGCATTTTATTCTTTATTCATGTTTAACAACTGGCAACGGATTAAAAATTAAATTTGAGACATTTTATTAACGAACGAGTTTTTTTTTTTTCTTTCTTTGACAAAATGTGTCTACGGTTACATTCTTTAAAAGGTGCGACAAAACTTTATTTATTCGTTTATTTACTTTTTACGTGTCTATTTCATCTGATGAGAGGGTTATATTTTACTTTTAGAAATCAGCTTTAAGTGCTAAAAAGGTATCTTTGACATAATTTTTAGTCTCAGATAATCAAAAGAACATTGATCAGATGCTAGAATACCGATGTCGATGTACGGGAAAGTAGGCTCGTTTAGATTCTTGACAGAACTTCTTGTTATTATTTCTTTTCAAATTATTCCATGTTTAGTTTTTTATACATCAGTATTAATAAGTCATAACTGTTTGTTGAATGTTGATTTCATTTGGAAATGTTTTCGCATTTTTATATAATTGGTAACAGTAAAACCTTCGAAAGATGTAGAGAGTTACCGCTACTTAGCCGTGGCTCATGCAGAATTACATGCAATGTACTGTACGGGCTGTTTTTACATTTCATGCAGTTCAAAAGAGGTTGCGTATTCAATAAGAAAACTATTTATGAGTTTGCACTTTCTGATGAATATTAAATGTAGTAAATCATGAAAATACGTAATTCCCTGTCACTCAAAATTACAATAATTCTTTGACCATAATCGGGTCTTTATTTTAAAAGACTGAGATAATGCACCAAAATGATAAAACAAAAGAAGAGTGAAGAAAAGTAAAATAATAGGATAGGATTGCAGGTAGCAAATTTGACTGCATCATACCCATAATTTGGCACCTGAAGCACTAATCGTTTAAATTTTTCACGAAATAAAAAGCAAACGGCAGTATACTTCTTTCGACTGTGGAAATATTAGCTCAATTAAAAATGGATTTGTTGTCTAAGATGCCAAAGAAAAAAACTCGACTTATTCTTTGATCGCTTTTAAGTTTATTAGTAGTTGCTATTT
>JAXGGA010012659.1:0-37995 GCA_038373865.1 Uloborus plumipes
CAGAGAGCATAAACCTTTATTATAAATTCTGCTAGTTTATTCACTAGTTGCGATGTATAGCCTCAAAACTTTGCCATCGTGAGCCATCTTGCATGGGAAAAGCTTGCAGGGTTTCTTTCTGCTAAATTTTGAGAACATTTACCAGACATTACAGCTTTTGACACATCCCATAAGTATTTTTGACTCAATTCTTTGACATCAACTTCTGGTAAAACGCGTTCTATTTTCTTAAAGTTCATGACTGGTAGATCTTAGCAATATTGTTAGAATTCTTCAATAGGTCAACTAAAAGAATTTTGTCCAGTAGTCGGTCTATCAAGAGCCACCGTTAACTTTCTAAGTGGTAATGCATTAAATGAAGAAAACATACCACGGCTTGTATTGAGGGTTCTAAAGACTTTTCTGAGCATCATTTGATTATGTTGTTAACTGATGCGCCAGTGTTAACTAATGTGCCATCACAACCGATAGCTTTTATGTTCTTTATCAATAGAACTTTTTTTCCATAAATCGTGAAACTGAAGCTACAATTTCTTTTCCTGGGCCATTTACTGGAGCACCATGTCCGAAATATTTAGAGTCTGTTTCCTCAACCAAAGATATATGTTCTTCTGCAATCCTAAAGCAGCTACGCTAGCGGAGCTGTATTTCGTTTACCATCACGGGGGCCCCGATAGAACGCGGGCACTGTGTGACGAGGGGCTTAGATTCTGTTTATAGTTTATATTATTTTACTTTTTAATTACATAAATCACAGATGATTCCCAGTTTCAAGTGTTAATTCAGTTAGATTCTACATTCATAAACAAGTTTCTAACCAAGCCGCATGACCTTGTAAAATGCTAGTTTTGGTGAAAATTATGTCAGTTTAGAATAAATGTGGAAGATTTAAATGTTGCTTAATATACTTTTTTTCCAACCCAATTTTGTCCTCCGACTTAGCGGTGTACAGTTTTCAACTTGAATAATTTTTAACATTTATTCCTAATATTTAAAAAAATTAGAAAAAAAATCATATTTTTGAAGAAATTCACAAACTTCAGGCCTCGTGCGGAACACCTAAACAATTTCTGATTAGACTGAAATTTTTTGTGGAATATGTGGGCAGGTAGGGGCAACTTTTTATCTCTATTTCAAATACTGTGCGGCATGTGGTAGGCACAGAACCAAAAAAAAAAAAAAAAAAAAATGGCTGTTACAGAAAAACTTAAATTTAACTTTGTCCTCATCATTGTCAAAAGCATTCTCTCAGTAACATTCAAGGTTCTTTTGGGGCAGTTGTGCAAGACTTCTTCCACAAGTGCAACAAGTTTGTCAAGTAGTTGCAGCGAATTTTTACCTGTAAGACTATTCAGCTGCTTAGATGTTATTTTAGTAACTCTCATTAAAACTTTGGTCTCAAAGTCTCCACTTGTGACTTGAGTACCTTGATCTAGTGTACTTTTAGTTAAGGTAAATGTTTCATTGTCATTCAGATGTACCAAAGCTTCTGCAATTGTCAGCACTTCTTCAATATCTGAAGATGACCCATCGTCAACACAATCAGGATCACAGTCGTTTTCAGAGACCATATCCATAATGGGAGGCTGGTTGCATTCTTTCTTCCTGAAATGTTTGCATAAATATTTATTAACAAGTTTGAATAGGTTGGAATTAATTAATAACGCTTTATGGACAATGTTCAACAAATTTCAGTCAACTCAAAAAAAAAAAAAGTGTCGAGAGCCTAAACTGTTTCCTTGCTCCTAAACTTTTCAGTTTTTGTCAGTCCTGGAATAAGCAAATGGGTGCACGCTCTAGATGCAAAGTTGATTACTCAAACATGCTTAGTTTAAGTAGTTTGTAACAAAGCTTAAGTTATAATAGTAAAACTTTTCAAAAAAAAAACAGGCAAAATAGTTCTAATTACATTAGTTAGTACAATAATTACTATGCAATTCGCCAACCAAAACCCTGAATAGGATCTGAGACAGTGGCGTACTCAGGAGTGGGCTGATCTACAGCCCCCTCCAAAATTTTCAAAAAGAACTTTTTGCATTTGAGCTTTAATATTTTTTCCCTTCCTTTGTTTTCAAAATTGCAACACCATAAAAGTTTTCAGATCAAATAATTTAGGCAGAAGATGTCTTGGGTCTTTTTCCAAGTCTCCAAAATGTCAACTTTTTTTTTTTTTTGGTGGGAAGGAGGGTTGTGCCATCTTGTGAATATCATCTTAAGGCAACTGTGGCGATCTAAAGTTGCCGCTACACAGACTGCCCAAAGCACTGGCCCAATTAAACATCTACTTTTTTTCGGTGAATATTAGATTACTCATTTTAAATTATTTTTATTATAAATAGAACATTCTATTTGCATATTCTGTACGGGCATTTTAACACACTCTTCAGTGAAAAAAAAGTCGAGGAATATCGGGCAAGTAAGCAGCTCCTCCGATTTAGCAATATTTAACAAAGTTCTTAAGCAAATAATGGATTTCAGTCAAAAAATAAATAGCTCTGAAGGTTAACGAAACAAATAATACAAGCCATTTTCCAAACATTTGATACATATATTGTAATACTTGTAGTTTTTCAGAAATATTTTTTGCTATTATAAAATCATAAAATTCTTGTAATTATCATTTTAAGTACTAATTGAGATCTACTGCTGTTCAATGTAGCACTTATTTAATTCATATTAGTCATGTTCAATGCAATTTGTCACCTGCACGCAGGGCAAAGTGAAATTGTTCATTTCGTTTACTTTTATTCAGTCATTTATAAAATCTCATACGTATTTCTTCATTTATTAATGAATTTACTTAATTTTGATTAATTCACTTAGTTATTTCTTCATTTATTCGTTTTCTTATTTATTCTCTCATTTATTCACTCATTTATTCTTTCTCATATACTTATTAATTCGTTGATTTATTCTTTTATTTTTCTATTAATAATTCATTTATCCGTTGTTTTACACATTAATTTGATGAAAATTACTGTCAATCATTGAAAAGAAAATATTTCATTACAAAAATATTTTATTTTTCACTTTGCTCTATGGTTTTTTGAGGTGTAAATTTTCCATCTTTCATTGAAGGTACAAAATAGCTGCCAAACACGAAAATTAATTGTTCAACTCAAGTTGTATGCAAAATACATAATTCCTTCATGTGCAATAAAATTCAGAACACATTTTCTATTTGTTCATTTTGAAACAGATAAGTTATCTTGACTATTTTAGTTTGCCCCACATTCCCCTACAAAACTGATGGGCAAAAATTATTTTATGGGAAAGTACATTTTTTTTCTTAAGATGAAGTTGTAAGTAAAAGAGTTTGTCCTGAGTTCTTATAGAAAAAAAAGGAGCAATTATCAGGATTAATGGTCTTCTTGACAGTTTTTTCGAGTACGACTGGAAAGAGCTAGATTTTCTTTATAACATAATAAGCCATCATTTTAACGATGTCAAGCGTTTTTAAAAAGATCACTATCGCATTAAGTTTCAAAAAAGAAGCACCGAGTTTTTTTTTTGGCCATTTTGCAGAGGAAATTACTTACACTCTTAGCGTAAAATATAACGAAATGATTTCTAACTGTGAACTACATGGGAAAAGATTTTCTGTTTCGTTTTTGCTTTGCTACGAACTAATTAAAATACGCAATTTTTTTGAATTAAAAAAAATACTATAAGCTGACAGTTCAAGAATAAGCATATCTGCTGAAACTAGCTAAATGAGTCAACTTAAAACTCCTCCAGAACACTTTATAGTTCATGTTAAAACAGAAAAATAGACTACAGCAGAATTTTATTAAGATTAATTTTAAACTAAAAAAAAAAAAAAAAATCAACAGAGAAAAAAATAAAATTTTATCCAAGGAGTTATTTTTAAGAGTTAAAGAAGTACTTATAATTATATTTCGGAAATAGTTTGATAGGACAAATATTGAGCCAATTTAAATTAATGTATCTGGAATAAAATCATTAAACAGTATTATTAATGGAATTAAAATTTAATAAAAATGGTACTGAAACAACTTTGTGCAAATATTTAACCCATTTATGCCCAAGTTTTTTTGAACATTTCTTTTCAATTTTTATCTGCTTAAAACTCTTACTTGAAATGGTTTACATTCATTTTAGGCTTAAAATAATTCGCCGTTGCCATATTTATCACGTTATTTAACGTCCTGTTTATGGGATATTTTGCAGATATGTGAGCAAAATACGACCTTAGTTAACTTTACTTTTGCAAAGTAATATAACAGAAGGCATCTGTGATCAATTTTAAACAAATCATTTCAAAATATATTAATTTTATGAAAAATAAGTTTGCAGTAAAAATTACTTTCTGTGGCTACGCATGCTGGATCATCGCTTGACTGATTTGTCTGAAAATAACTGTCAATAAATAAACTCTGATGTCCAAATAGGGGCTCTAACTGGTTCTCTCAAGAAAAAGGACTATTTAACTTGTGAAAAACAGCTTTAGTAAAAGGATGTACCCATTACAGGTTTTTGTATGCAGTAACTAACAAACGTCCCGTTTTTAGGCTACTGGGCACAAATGGGTTAATTTGAAAATGAGCAAACGTATAAATAACAATGTAATTACAAATATTTTGAACAAGCAAATTTAATATTACAATTTGAAAAGTCCTTCGTAACATTTTCATATAAACTATGCAAGCCCAAAAAAAAAGTATTTTTACCTAGAGTATATTTTTAACTATTTAATCTTGTATAGTAGGAATGCAAGAATGAGAGGAATTTCAAGCTACTGGCCTTTTATTGTTACCGTTTCCAGGAAAAACGTATTGTTGCGTTTAATTACAAGGCAGTGAGGTTTACTGCGTTGAAACAAGAAGTTTTCAATTGAATTTTCTTTTTTTTCCTCGAGTAACTGGCTTTTCGTTTTTGTGTATGTGTTTTTTTTTTCTTTTACTGTACATATGTTAATACATTGTTTTCTCATTTCAGAGGGGGGGGGGGGAATTAACCTCCGATTTCGATTGCATATTTAACAAAAATATTTCTATCGAAAAAGACTTTAAGAATTATTTCGACTTCAACTGATCACCGCTTTCACAACAACGAGTTCATATGACTCTTTGCGTTTACATTCATTCTCCAAATGAATTTTATAAGTATAAATTCTCAGGAACTCATATCCTTAAAACGTTGAATACGCTGGGGATTATTTGGGTCACTGTGGATTGGGTTTTTAAATGAATGAGTAAACATGTCTGAAAATATTAGAGCCTCTAAATCAGACGATTTAAAATTGAAGCTGACAAGAGACCACGTAGGCAACACAGTGTTTCTATCATTGATTGCTAACACAAACTTCAATATGCTTCACAAAATTCATTTGGTTTTCCATCAAAAGCAAGTTCAGAAAATCATGACTGCGAGTAAAGAGATGCCATTACTTTTAATAAAATCTTGTAAATTTTGTCAAGTGACATGCAAAATTTTACTCACATATTTTCTTAATAATGTTGTTGTAGTAGTGGCAACAAAACAGACTTTTCGATATTGATGTAGAATTTGTTTAAAACTAACTAGTTTTACCATGTTAAAAAGTCTAGAAAATTTTTGCGTATAAATGGATCAGATATTTTTTGAAAATGTTTACGAGATATCCATATTTTACTAAAAAAACATTTCTAAAGGTACCGACTTTGATTTATTTGTATAGGATAGTAAAAAATCAATTTATTTAATTATAAATTCAATCTTTATTAAAAACGTAATAAAATGCCTATTTCATGATACGTTTGAACTGTTTTAAATTTTAAACTTTGAAAAGAGTTCATAGTAACCCATTTTAGAATTTTCATAAATGCAGGTTTAGAGTACCGTAAAATGGGGTGAATCGGAACACTTTTCAGCTTTAATTGTAAAAAAAGTAGTTAAGAGATTTTTTTAATTTGATTTTTTGGGTAAAAACTTCGGTCTTGCATTGCTTTTTATATTCCAAGCAAAGACAAAAAATTTTGAACAGTTATTATTCATATATATGGGAATTTAGGGGTGTTCCGAATCACCCCGCTGATAGGGGTCAATCGAAACACATGTTAATTTTTTTATTTTTTTCAATTTAACCTGTAATAGGTCTCACAAACATGAGTAATATTGATGAAGGAGAATAAGAACTGATAGTTAACTGTCAAATAAAAGTTTATTTTATATACCAGTAAAGGTTTATAATGTCAGAATTAAAAATAATTTTGAACTTATGAAAAATTAAAATTAATTTTTAGAAATGTTTTTGAATTAAAATACAAAACTTTAGCATAAATTGAAGTCCCTCATATCGTCCACAAATGTGTACTTGGCCTTAAAGCTAGCTTTTGTGGCTTGACTTAAGTTTTTTCGTAACATCTTCTGGGCTGAACGCTGCCTTTTTTTTTTTTTTTTTCGTTTCTTGAAATCTCTGGGCTTTGGGGATTGTTCTGTAAGATTTTCCCACTTATTCATCACTGTTTGTGTTCTGGACTTTTGCTGCATAAAGTCTGCATGACTTTCCTCCGTGTATTTTAGGTAAAAAGAAGTCTCCTGGAGCAAAAATCTTTTTAAATCTGCAACTTTTTGTCATTCTAAGATCTAGTTGCTCACGAGAAGAGATAAACTTTAATAAATCCTTTTTTTTGTCTTGACTACAGAAATAGGGGTTAGAATCTTGATTTTTCAAACAGTTTCCTTTAAATAAGTTTGAACTAGAACAACAGAACCAAGTGTTCCGATACACCCTGCAAATTTTTTTCCTATGTCATTTTTCAGTATTCCGCATTTTTATGACACAATTTTTAAAAAATGTAAATTCTAATGTGGCATTTAGTTGCTCAGATACATGCATAATTAAAACATACCACTCTTGGGTTTAAATTATAGGAAAGTTTGTACTTGCATATGAAGTTTTGCAGTCTATGAAAATGTGATGTTTTCTAGCATTCAACGTGCTGCCCTCCTTATAAGGCAGCAACGTTGACAGATTGACAAAAGTAATTTTTTCCTACTTCCTATGATCTTACCTTTCTAAAAAAAAATTAATGGCGAAAAATACGCAATAGTATATTTATGAAGAATTTCTTTGTACGGTCAGGAAGTTTTGTTCCGATTGACCCCGCTGTTCCTGTACACCCCATTTTACGGTATTTTCTTCAAAAGTCGTATTTTTGCGAAAATTTTAAAATCTTCAAATGGAATTTCTAAGGCTCTCTACATCATAGGCTTAGAATAAAATCTAGTGCAAAACTTTCAAAAAGGAACTTTAGAGGACAATCTTTGTTTCTTTTCGTGCGGGAGGGGCTATAAAATCGGAAAAAATGTAACTATTTCATCCAGCAAAGCCTTTTTTTTTATCAATATTGCCCACTAGATTTTCAAATATTATTTCAAAGCAAAACAATGTTCCTTGTTCTTAAAAAAATTGAACAATCAGGTTGTGAATACTTTTTAAATTGCCTTTTCTAAATGACTGGTTTACAGGTTTAATGACAAAACTTGTATTGAATTTTAAAACGTTGAAATAGGAGAAAAATATTTCTTGAAAAACTCTTTTGAAATACTTTATATGTCCATTAGTTTAACTACTGTAAATGTTTTAAAATACACCTGTGACGATCATGTATTACTTCAAGGCTGCCTGTCTGACTTGAAATGTGTCATTATTTATGTTAGTGAAAGAGTCAGGGTCGGACGATGTTAAACGATGTAAAGAAAGAGGCACTTTTTTCCACACCATTTTTTTTTTCTTTTCACTAAAGCTTGCCAAGCACAAAAAAATACAGACGGCTCAGCCCCATCTCAATTACAAGGAGTATTATCTCAACCACTAATGACTTGTTGCGATTTTCGCAAACTTCATATATGCGGTTTTCTTAAAATAATGTCGGGAAAAAAAGGTTTTGCACGTGTGTGTGTGTGTGTATTTTTTTTCTTTTACCACTGTATGAGAAACACATGCAAAATGAAAATTGTCACATCTTGTAAACAAATACGGTGTTTATAAAGTCTCGCACTGATAGAGAAATTTATACTAAGAGACTATTTAAGATTTATACATAACTTTTTTTTTTTAAATTCTTCTCTGAACAAGTTCTTTTCCATTGCCATAATATTTTTCAAAAGAAAACTGAAAATGGCGTTTATGAAAGAAGAACACCCAGGGGTTCCACGAGAAGTGTTTTGAGGGTAAACCTGGAACTTTTAATTTTTGTACATATTGCCAATTCTAATATGATAGTTTATACCCATATAAAGACTTATGACCAAACCCTTCCCACCCCCTCCCGATGGTAAAATATGGCTGCACTAATGCCTGGCGTAAAGCTGAATATCATAGATCTTCTCAGAACTGCAAGAGGTGCATACGGAGAAATAAATTAACTTAATGAAAAAAAATCTTCGAGATCAGAGTTTAAAGAAAAAAGTGTTTGAATCTGAAATTCTTTTTACTGAATTTTCTTTATCAGTGGAAGACTTCATAAACATCCTACATAATTAATTTTAAACGATTTTTTTTCTCATTTAGTTTAATTATTCAATTTAGACTAACCATAAGTTATTATCGCAAAAGTATAAATAGCTCTTTCTAACACACACTTTTAGCTTTAGTAAATTGGTTCCTGTAGAAAGTGACCATTCTATGTGTGCAATGCAATACCAAAACTGTTAAAGATATTAACTCCGAAATATCTCAATTGTTTAATATTTCCATTTAACTTTAAATCACTAAACTGCAACTGATTCTTTTAACGTTTGCTTTTTATAAAAACAGATCACATTCTTGAATTCTTGCAAGCCAAACGACAGAGCTCTTCTCCGTATTCGACAACAGAAAGAAGATCCAATCGATAAATTCGAAATTGAAGTTGGCAGCACTCAAAACTATTTTCTATGTAGATGCGGAACATAAACCAGCTGGAGTGGTGAAAGTTATTCAGACTGAAGAAATTGGTCAGGTCAGGATGGTAAGAAAAGCTCAAAATATATCGCAAAACGTTTACTATGAAGAGGATTATAGACCAGTGATCAATATATTTCATACCGCCCAACTCTTGGTGGTATGAAAGATTGTTAGCGTCTTCTATCTCATTTTTTGCTGTCTTTTTTATGTAAACAAGTCCTATTTATCTGAAAGCTATTTCAAATCATCTTTAAAACGTATTTCTTGAAACATTTTCTTCCTGTGTTCAGTTTTACTGTTGAATATAATCACATAACAAATAAATTTAGAAAAAAATCTCAGGATTAGTCTAACATGTTTGCTTGCGGGAATGTTCAATTGTTTCAAATGTTAGTTGTTTAATTTTTGATTCAATTTGATTGACAGCGTGGCATTTGGTGTGATATTTCTAATAATGAAAATTTCTAGACTTTTTTTTTTAAACAATGACGCACTTTTAGCAATTGTGCAAGCAAATCGCTGTTACATCAAACGATTGTAAATAACTACTTGATGCAATATTTAACCAAATTTTATGTAGTAGAAACCTTTTTATTCATCCCTCCCCCCCCCCCAAAAAAAAAAACACACACACACACATTTTTCTTTATTTTTTTTTTCTCCTGTCGAACTACGCATTTCCTTAATTGCATCTTGTATGTTTTTTTTAAGTACATTCTGGCGCTATACTGAAACTGTATCAACCATCGCCTTTTGATTAACATACCTTAATATCTTTCGTGTAAGTTAATATTTGCCCAGTTTTGCATAAGTAAAGCCAAAACATGTTTTCTTAACCTTTTTCATCAAAATCAATCTGCTTGCTCGTCTCCTGTCCACTACAGTATATCATGCATGAACTGTAAGTGTATTGCGTTATTTATTACTAGTAGTTACAAAGTAATTAAAAGTAGTAACTTTTGATATTTCTACAAAATTCTTATTGCAATAGATACATGAAATCGGACTATTTTTACAGCTCCAGAAGTCGGCACCATCGGTGTGTGCCTCTATATCCACCTCTAATTGCAAACATCTAAATAACCTACTGTACTTAACGAGATACCTTGTCTTTTTAACATGTAACTCTATCTAGGGCATCTCAATCGCAAAATGGTTAAGTTTCATTTTATTCTAGAAAATATGAGCTTCATTAATGTCATTTTTGGAAAATTCTGGAAAATGGTCACTGCAGAATATTTCAGGAACTCGACACGCTGTCAAAAGTAAAAATGTTTTATTAAAAGCAGTCATTCATACGTTACCTAAATCCACGGCAGTGTATAGTTGACACGTGGTAAGTAATCCATGTATGAAAGCCCGCGATCCGTCAGACAGCAAAGCCCTTAGACAACAAAGTTGGGCAGTTGTCGGATAAGAGCAAAAAACTAGAAAATTGATTGATTAAAGGTAGACATGTGTACAGAGTTTTTCCAAAGGAAAAGGGCTCAATGTTTTCACTCCCTTCTTTGGGCATATTTCCGAAGACTTAATCTGTGTGACCATGTGTATAAAATTATCAATTTCAATGAAATGACAAGAATGTCCATTTCTTTTACCAATTTTGTCCATGAGTTATGGACATTTTTGCGAAAAGTTGAAAATAATGCACATAAGCTATTTTAATAGTTGTCCAATGCTATATAAGCTCAATTTTATTCAATGAAATATCTAGTAAAACTAAATTGGAATTTCTCTTGTAAACGAAAATTATAGACCAAACACATATATGCTCTACTACTTTATACTTACAATATTCTTTTATTGGGCTACACGAGAAATTTATCCACGACTTCCGTCAAAGAAATATATTATTTTGCTCTTAATGTTTACCAGGATACCATACGATGGTGTAATAATAGTAAAAATCAAAAAATCATAATAAAACATGTTTCTAGACGCATAAGTTATTTGTTCTCGGGTTCCCTTATGGAAATGTGATGCTTCGCGCCACTGGTCGGCTAGAATATATTATTTCTCAAAGGTGTTTTTTTGTGACAACGCCCTAACTTCTTCAATAATTAATCAAATTTCAAAAGTAAAGTGCCATTTTAAAGATATTTTCCGCTGCTTTAGACAAAAAATGAAGATACAATTCACATTTTGGTTGTTTGGTGGAAAAAGCCGATATTTTTAAAATTATTATCACTAAGCATTGCTTTAATATATAGCGTTTCGTTGGTTAGAGCGTCGTGCTGAAAGTCCGAAGATGGTGCGTTTGAATCCCCACGGCCCCAATCCGAATTTCTGTTAATATGCTATTTAAAATAGCTGCTGCATTTTAAACTACAGTCCTGTTGTAGCTAAAGACAGATATGATTTTCTTTTAATTGGTAAATCGCATTATAAAGTAGACCGGAGCACGTTAACGCGGATTTTTTTTTCAATGAATTTTCTAATTTTTATGTTTCAGATTAGGAAATTTTAGACGTTATAGTCTTATAAAGCAGTTAATAAAGTTGAAGTTAGTGCATTCAGTTTTTGCCCTGTTTGATTATTTAAGCGTTAAAAAAATAATTTTTAGGTTAATGCCTGTTGCGTAAACGTGCCCCATACCCGGGGCACGCTTACGCAGTCTCACATATTGACCCAGTCTCACTTATAGAGCAACATTTTGCATTATTTTGACAG
This sequence comes from Uloborus plumipes, assembly GCA_038373865.1. Taxonomy (NCBI): domain Eukaryota; kingdom Metazoa; phylum Arthropoda; class Arachnida; order Araneae; family Uloboridae; genus Uloborus; species Uloborus plumipes. The sequence goes on from JAXGGA010012659.1 coordinate 11,564, forward strand.
CTTACTTATAGTTATGTTAATTCTTTGAACATAATGTCTTGCCATCCATAAAATAAATAACCTTCATAATGAGCAGAATAGTCTAAAATTAAAGCCGAATAGACATGAAGACATAACTACGATTGTTTAAGCTACTAGAAACGAATCTCTTACTCAATTAAATCTTAAATGATTTGCAGAACTAAATAGCGTGAAAATACCAAACATTTGACTCAGTACGGTATAAAAAAGCTTCATGGACACGTTTACGCAGAAAGAACTTACGTAAACATGCCCCGTTGTTAATGCGTAAACGTGCCCCGTAGCTTTGTTCGGATTTATTTTCAACGGGCAACGTAATTCAATAACATTTTTGTTCTCACACAAACACATACGAATACTGTTCTCAAAGAAGGATAAAGTTCTGCTAATATTCATATATGTGTTCATTTTTGTCTAAGCATTCTTAGTTCACAATAAGCTTCAATAAGTTCAACGCAAAATGTACTCAAGTTTGCAGAAAATTTTATCCTCCCCAGATGCTATACCAAAGCTCGATGGAAGCTGAAGAACTTGTGAGAGTAATTGCTAGGGACCATCATCAAGCTGTCACGAAGGGTTGCACACTAATTATGACACATTTCGAAAAAGGCACAGCGTAAACGTGCCCCGGTCTACCCTACGTTAATAAAAATATTTCAGAAAAATAGATGCATCGATTTCGAATTACTTTGTTATTTTATTTAGCATGGCTTTCATGTGTGGCTTCCATGGATGGAGGCTCATTTGCTAAGTTGTCAGAGCAGCGTGCAAATTCGCGAAACCCGGGGGTTCGAATCCCCCTTTGTCAGAAAAAGTTCGTTTCGGATTGTTTTATTCTCCGGTAGCTAAATACTGATTACATTTAAATGAATACAAAATCTAATCTCTTTACAGAGTTTTGAGTCACAATTGTTGCATTCTTATCAAAAAGAAAACGTTTATTGATCTATCTTAAAATCATATGTTGTAGTGTTGTACCTCAAAGGGTTTCTTTTCTTTGGAGAGATGGGGGAGGGGGGGGGGGAATCTGCCATTCGTTTTTTTTTTATACTGTGATCAAACTTCCTAAGTAAAGCATTTAAAAGATTTTTTCATCAATTTTCGGCAATTATAAAGAAAAGCAGTATGATTATTTTTCCTACCGATTATACAGGGTGTCCACTCCTATCGTGGACCAATAGCTAATTTCTAAACCGTTAGAGATAAGCATATAGTTCATTTAGGAAAAAATCTCCAAATTACGAAAGGAGTTTTGGGTCTATTCAATGTTTTTCAAAAAATCAAATTTTGAAAGAGTTACGAAATTTTAATTTTTATACAGCCCCCCAGTCCTATCAATCATATTTAGTAAAACCTTCTTGTCACTGTAACGTTTAAAGTTAAAAAAAAATTACTGTTCTACCACAAAAATTGACCGAGTTATGACGTTTTGAAAAATCAAGATTTTGCATTATTTCATGACGTCATCGAGCGATCGCTTAAGGGACCGTATGCGAAATCCTTCAAAATCTTGATTTTTCAAAACGTCATAACTCGGTCAATTTTTGTGGTAGAACAGTGATTTTTTTTTTAGTTTTAAACGTTACAGTGTCGAGAATGTTTTACTAAATATGATTGATAGGACTGGGGTGTTGTATAAAATTTAAATTTCGTAACTCTTTCAAAATTTGATTTTTTGAAAAACATTGAATAGACCCAAAATTCCTTTCGTAATTTGGAGATTTTTTCCTAAATGAACTATATGCTTATCTCTAACGGTTTAGAAATTAGCTATTGGTCCACGATAGGAGTGGACACCCTGTATTTAAGAAACCAAAGTTTTGAATTTCTACTGAAGAGCGTAAATGCTTAGCACGGGTCAGCTAGTATCTCTATATTTAGAAAATGAAGAGGTCGTTAATGTAACGGAGAAGCTGTAGTTCTGCATAACTGTTATAGTATATTTTACTAGGTTGCTTTTATGTAAAGAACTGTTAAATGAGTTTTCATACATACCGTAAAATGGGGTGAATCGGAACACTTTTCAGCTTTAATTGTAAAAAAAAAGTAGTTAAAAGATTTTTTTTATTGGATTTTTTGGGTAAAAACTTCGGTCTTTCTTTGCTCTTGATATTCCAAGCAAAGACAAAACATTTCGAACAGTTATTATTTATATATATAGGAATTTAGGGTTGTTCCGAATCAACCCGCTGATAGGGGTCAATCGGAACACATGTTAAAATTTTTATTTTATTTTTCAATTTAACCTATAATAGGTCTCACATACATGAGTAATATTGATGGGGAAGAATAAGAACAGATAGATATTGTCAAATAAAAATTTATTTTCTGTACTAGTAAATTTCATGATTTGTCAAAATTTAAAATTATTTTGAACTTATGAAAAATTAAAATTAAGTTTAAGAAATGCATTTGAATTAAAATACAAAGCTGTAACATAAATTGAAGTCACTCATATCGTCCACAAATATGTACTTGGCCTTAAAACTAGCAGTTGTGGTTTGGCTTAAGTTTTTTCATCACATCTTCTGGGATGAACGCTGCTTTTTCTTTAGTTTCTTGAAATCTCTGGGTTTTGGGGATTGTCCTGTAAAATTTTCCCCCTTATTCATCAGTGTCTGTGTGCTGGACTTTTGCTACATCAAGTCTGTATGACTTTATGGAGCAAACCCCCGTGTATTTTAGGTGAAAAGAAGTCTCCTAAACCAAAAATCTTTTTAAATTTGCAACTTTCTGTCATTCTAAGATCTAGTTGCTCACGAGAAGAGATAAACAGTAATAAATTCCTGTTCTTGTCTTGACTAGAGAAATTGGGGTTAGAATCTTGATTTTTCAAACAGTTTCCTTTAAAAAAGGTTTGAATTGAACAACAGAACGAAGTGTTCCGAGACACCCCGCATTTTTTTTTCCTACGGCATTTTTCAGAATTCTTCATTTTTATGACGCAATTTTTAAAAAATGTAAATTCTAATGCGGTATTCTGTTGTTCAGATACATGTATAATTGAAACATACCACTCTTAGGTTTAAATTATAAGAAGGTTTGTACTTTCATATGAAGTTTTGCAGTCTATGAAAACGTGATGTTTTCAAGCATTCTACGTACAGCCCTCCTCAAAAGCCAGTAACGTTGATAGATTGACAAAAGTAAATTTTTTCTACTTCCCTATGATCATACTTTTCTAAAAAAAAATTAACGGCGAAAAATACCGAATAGTATATTTATGAAGAATTTCCTTGTACGGTCGGGAAGTTTTGTTCCGATTGACCCCGCTGTTCCTATACACCCCATTTTACAGTATATATAAATTACTTAGGATCATATATTAATTATGGCGGTAAAAACAATTGCAATGTACGTCGAAAAATTTCAGTAACCCCGTATATTTTTATCATATTAAAAGATGATTTTTTAGTGACATCACTCATTCTTGTTTCAAAGCAATTTTTTTTTTACAATTTCAGTCAAAAATAAATACAATAACATTTCTAAATTTTTTTGTCGGCATTCTCCCTGTAGAAAATTTTCCAACACTTTAACATAATACTCCAACATAAATAGAAAAATGGAGTATCATTTTACTTTACGTGTCAAAAATATTTTTCTTAATACCATTATGAGCAAGGATGCAGAAGACACGTTTATAAAAAATATTCTTTTGTAAAGAAAAAAAACTTTTACAAAGAAGGCTTTTGTTTGTTTGCCTGCACTAATTCGTTCAGTAGATTTAGAGAAAACAATGTTTTGCTCTTTAGTCTATGATGGATAATTTCATCAAGGAAAATGATATGCCACTGCTACCGAAATAAAGATTGAAACAAAATTTCCATTGTTCTCTTTATGCATAGGTACTCATTTTTTTTTTTCAAAGCACAGCTTTACGGTAGCTTCTTTCTCAAACCTATATTTTGCAGTAGCTACTACAAGTCAAAAATAAATTCCATTAAGATATCTGAGAGGCTTAGGAGCCGCTTTTCAACAATAAATCCTCCTACGTTGTTTTTAAAGCAAAATGTAAATTACTTATTTTTGTTCATTATTTCGATATGGTTGAAAGTTGAAACAAAATCATGTGTATATAAATGTCCAAAAGTATGTCTCTTAAAAGTGCAATTAGTGCAAGCTAAGATACTTTTGTGTTTTTGACTGTTTCTTAGAGTAGGGAAAAATGAGAAACTAGCGTTTGAATTGCTTATTAGGGCTCTTGATTTCCCTAAATATTAGTTAGGGGACTTAGGATCCAAATAAAAAGTTAGATTTTAAATTTTTTGATTATTTTTTTCACTTCAAACTTTAAATACAGGTAAGCCCTCTTAATAGAATAGCCTTTTTACCACATAAAATATTCAAATAAGCAGAATATTTTATTATCCGGGATCAAAATAATACATTAATGCGGTTTGGTGCATTGAAACGTATTATATTAAGCGGGATATTCTTTTAACCGATATTCTAATAAGCGGGATCGACTGTATCTTAACTCTGCAGCTTATTTTGAGCATTTTCGCATCTAGTTTTTGCATCTCGGTTGCATGCATCTAGGACGAACGGTTGCGAAAAAAAAAGTGCAGATACGTATAATAAATGCTGATTTACTGGATACTTTACTGATATGGCCCATACACATTACAATAAATTCAAAGTGGATGTCTTTATGTTCATAATTTTAAGTGATTTTGCATTGGAATTTGAAACTCCGAAACGGGTGTTTTCTTTTTTTTTTTCAAGTCTACGCTTTCTATATATTTTTTGTGTTCGTCATAGATCGCAGTGTTCATTTATATCACATACTGTAAAAAAAAAATGATACAAAAACATTTTTTCTTTTTTTAGACCTTCGCAATCTTTTCGTATTTATTTTCTAGTTTTAAACCAACTCGAATAAATTGAGATGTACCCTGATATAATTGAAATCATACAACTGTACTTTAATCTCCCACTTCCATTACGTATAGAAAAAGTTGACATTTTACTACAATTCTAACTAAACATCCGAGCACCAATCCCATTTTCTATTAACTTTATGCTGATGTTTTTCTATCCTATCCATATTCTTTCTAGAATTTTCATTCAAATAGACTTTCTAGAATTAATCCGTGATTTCATGTCGACTTGTACCTAATGCCGTTACAGTTTACGGCGAAAGTAATTGTAACTGTTTTTTCCCAGTCTAGTTCTAACCCATATAACTGGTATATTTATATGTTACTCCCTTATGTATCATTTACAGTTATACATATTTTTGTTCAGAACTGGGTCGTGACAAATTCTATTTATAAATTTAAATCCAGATTTATGCTGCAGTCAAACTATATCTTTGCTTAAACGTCCCATCTACTAAAAGTGTTATTTTCTTTGCAGGCACTTTAATTCTTTAGAAATTATTGAAGTTTTTTTTCTTTCTTTTTTTTTATCTGCTAAGGACTTACGTTTGGCGAAGATTCCTCCCAATATAGGGGCTGACTACAGCAACCGTGCCGAATTTGCGCTCTGGGAATTGCAAAAACTTGGGGAGAAGGTGGATTTATTTCAAACAGCCCGCAGTTCTTTTTTTCCTTCCCCATATATCATTCAAGCTTTACTTCTTTTAGAAATCATGTTACATCATCGTCTTACGGGCAATAATAAACTTCTATGATGGATTTCAAATACTGTAAAAGTGACTGAAGAAGACGGTGTTGTGCTCTAGGAATCTATTTAGTACCAATATATTAATCAATATTGATCGAATAACAACTGTACCTTAATTAAAAGGCGTAACTTTAGTGCAAGACTATAAAATTTTGTAAAAGGATAAACATTTTAAATATTTTATTTTCGGAGTTCTTTGCTATAGGATGTAATGTTATTAATAATAATTTAAGGTAGGATTGTGAAGCAGCAATAACTCTTTAAAAATATAATGAAGTCAATGGTTTTTAATGCATGCCATCTAATTGTTCACGTTATCCTAATAAAAATTTGAAGAATTATAGCTGCACCAGTGCAAGACCGGTCAAACTTTCATACAGTGATTTTTCAAATTTACATTGAATGACACCCATTCAGAAGTTTTACTTTCAAGCGTTTTTAATTTTTATTACTATTATTATTATTATTATTTTTAAAGGCATTAAAATAAAATGCAATGCTGTTAATTATTCAAAGCAGCGCTTCTCTGAAGAAGCAGCTGCAATTGTGTGCTGGCTGATACTTAATGGTTTATTAGGGTCAATGGAAAGCCAAAGAACTAGTTGAGAACGATGGGGCTGTAGTCAAACACACTCACTTCAAAAAAAAAAAAATTTTTTGTACATTTCTAATTTTTTGACTTAATACTGATTTAACATAAAAGAGCTCATTTGATTGAAAAAATGCAACTTTTATTTCAGTTTTTCGGTACAATTCCCAGAAGGTAAATTTTTGGTAAATTAGAACAATGAAGCCGTGAGAAATGGTAAAATAATTTGCCATGCATTTGCGGGAAAATGCATGCACGCTTTTGAGCAAAAAACGAACCGCCAAGTACACTCTCCTCTAAGCGCGTACGCGTATTAGAGGTCAATTTATTATATGTGCTTCCTTACAAAGCTAATTTAAAAGAATGGATAGAATTTCCCTTTTCTGGTAATAATGAACAAAATTGAAATATTTTAAGACAAAGAAATTTAATGTTGATTTTGATCAGTAAGTTATGCCGTGATACAGACCTGAAAATTCTGATTCTTAGCCGCCAGTCAGTGGTTGGTAGACACTATAAGTTTATAGCCCTTGATTTCATTAGTAGACACTCAGGATTTGTTTTAAAGAAAACATTAGCATATGTAACCTAACTGTAACAAGACACATATGAAATGTTTTGAAAAAGGGAATAATGGTTCTTCGCACAGCAAATTTTGTTAAAACAAAATTAAAGTAAACAATAAACTTATGATTTTCTTACCTGTTGGCGATATCGAATACCAAGGGAGAAATTTTGAATGATTTTTACATCACAAAGTACGTACGTCGAAATACAAAGGCCTTGCTAATTGAAAATCAATATAAAATTTACGTGTGGTCAATTGAGTATTTGATTTAGTCGCCAAAGGCGGACGTTTAGTCGCCGAGTGAGGGGGTGATTATTTTCAGGTCGATCGTGATAATTAACATCAATCTTAAGTCAATTTTACATTGATCGGTTGAAACCCACTACGTAAATAATTCCCAGAAGCCAAATCATATCTTTTTCAGTTGAATTCTTATTGACTGAGTCCAAGTTCAATCTCAACTAGTTTTGCATCAACTTGGGTCGAAATATAAATTGCAAAAAAGTTCCGACAGTTTTTGTCACCAATACTGGGATCAACATCTTAGAAAAAAAACATTAACTTCATTATCTGGTATAATTCCGTAAAACAGTGTTTGGTCATCTTAATTCTTTTCAAATATGTTCACTGTTAATTTCGTTGCAATTTTCTGAAGAATTTCAATCGAAAATTAATGAATTCCTACATGCGGTAAATTCTTCAAGAATGGTTCCCATCTGAGCATAAAATGGCGGTGGTTAGTGTACCTGCAATAAACTTGATTAATGACACACATAAAAATGAAAGAGGTGAAACCGAGACCAGCAGATGGGTCTCACAACAAGTAAAAACGTTTTACGAGGCAACTTGACGTGTTTTGCTTTAGAATCAACAGAATCGACTTCAGTTAATAAATTACTTCTCTACAACATGGCGATAAAGAAATCAAAACGATATATAAAGCGTGAATTAGACAGAAAATAAATAGAGCTTTATTTATGGCAGAAAACAAATGTTAGGATTAATATGAAGTAGGATAATCAAATCGAAGAAAAAGGAGACCTCAGATACAATTTATTTTCCCCCTCCCCCTCTCCATCCCTTTCAGAGCTTTCACTGCTCTTTCATAACACTTTTTTTTTTTCCAAATTGATAAATAAATTCTTATTAATTTCTCCACTTATTAAAAAAAGTAAAATAAAATCATTGTAATCTGTGTCTACTTTAAGTATTTCTTCTTAACTTTAAGTTATGTAAGCCGCCATGATTATTTCCTTTTTTTATACGGAATTTCAAAGAGAAAGTCAGACAAAGCTACCTTTAATCGTGCCATTTTATGTTTTTATTGTGAGTAGTGCTCCTTTACCCAATTTATCCAACACTTTAGGAAGAAAGACTAATTGATTTTGCATTTTCATGACTTTCATCATCTATGCGCAACATATCAAGAAGGATTACGCAATGTTATTTTCGAAAAAATGGCTGAACTACATATAATGCAATTAACGACTTAAGCCGTATCATCGCTGCGGTCTCTCGCTGTTGTGCCAATCTTACACCAGCTTCCAGTTTTTTCATCATCATTTTCTTCTATAAGATGTTTTCTGCCTCCAGCTGGGTTAATACCTAATTCCAGACTGATGAACTCTAATAAGAACAAAAATGCAGTCTCTGGATGGTATAATCGAGTTGGCAGTATATTATATGTAATCATACTAACATTTATTAAACTTTTTGTTGATTGGGACGATTCCAATTATTACAACAAACGAAAAATACATATACATTGCCGGTCACCTCGTCTAGTGGTCAGCGACGTCTGACCGTGAAGCGGTGGCCCTGGGTTCGAGTCCCGGCTGGGGTATGGGCGTACTTTCTCTCTCTCCTGTCATTGTCCTTTCTGTGTGTGTGAAAGTGAGTTATGAATGGATGCCTACCCTATGAACGGGTCCTTATGGCATGTGTGTTGAGCTTAAATCGGTCTTCCACCTAAATGGTGCTCTTAAAAACGGAAGCCGTATCTTTCCTGCCTTAAATCGAGCAGATTTCATCTACTCGGGCTCGGATACCCGAGTGGTATTAGAAACAACAGCAACAACACATATACATGAACAAATAAGATTCATTGTACATATGCAATGTTAATTAACACTCTCGTGTTAAAGCTATCCGTTGGTTAGAATGAAAAGTTATCAACGCATGTATATAAGACTGAACTATGAAAAAAATTGGTTACACCATGCTTAGCAGCTTGAACTACTGATACACTGTTTTTTTTTCCTTTCAAGAAAGACTACGGGCTGTACTGCACCTAATATTTTGCAACATATTGGGAAAGCAAGGTTAAGAGCTCTCAACCCTTACACATTTAGTTAATAGAAATAAAAGTAGCAGAAATGACAAAATATCTTCATTTATTCGTAAAAACTCAGTTTTTTTCGTTACTGAAAATTAGAATATATATTTTTTAAGTAAGATTTTTATTATCACATTATTAGATTGTTATTACTCATACATATTTAAAGCTGCACTTTTACTACAAAAAATGCCAAATTCTTAAAGACACTCGGTACTTATAAAGCAGTGAGTAACCGCCTCTAAACAAGGGCTAAGGCAGGAACATGCATTACACCGCCAACTCGGCTATGTCGATCCATAGACTGCAGTCCATGGATCGAAATAGCCGAGTTGGCGGTGTAATGCAAGTCAGTCCTTAATCCATAATTTCCGTTTAACTAATATTAGGGCTGTTAAAAAAAATAAAGTGAAAGATAGAGTCAATGTCCACATCCCACGCTAAAATATAGTAGCCACTAAAGTAACTGCGGAAGAACCTAATGAAACTAAAGGGAAGATTTTCATCAGTGGGATGAATTAGTTTATTGACATTACTCATAATCACATTTCCTGTTAAGCTTAATTGGTAGAAATTAAACCTAGTTTCAATGCATAAAAATCTGCGATTTGCTTCTTTTCGACGCTCATCAAATTAAATGAGACAAGCAATGCAAGTAATTTCTTTTAAAGATTACTTTAAAAGATTTATATTGATTCAACTTATATTCAACGATGTAATTAAGAATAAAAATTAAATTAAGTACGTTTATAACATACCATTTATGTACATTTATATTCCTGGCCCCCAATTTTTATCACTTCTAGCTATTACTAAGAGCAATCGTTGTGATGCATTCCCAGAAATGTATATAAACATCACTGTTATATTATTAGCATAAACAATTTATTTTCTACTCATTATAAAATCTGCGAGTATAACCTTTAAAAATATAAATAATACGGAAAGTTTTTTTTCCGAAGATCTGAACAGAGAGTCTGATGACACGTGCGACGCTTTCAAAATTAAAAAAATAATGATAAGAGTAATAATAATAATTAGAATTTTGACATCTTGAATTCAAATTATATTTTTCGCAATGACGAATTGCGATAGGTGTAGTGTGTAAGCGTGTATGCGTTGTCACGTGTGTTTGTGTAGGCGTGTGTGTGTTTTCGGTGGTGTGTGTGTTTTTACTCATGTGTACTGGTATGTGTGGTCCCACTGCACCACCATGCCATGTAATGCATGGTGGCGCAGCGGGAATTCCACTGTTGCAGATTCCGTCTTGCTGCGCCACCGTGTTCAGCACGGGCCCTCTGCAAGAGGTGGTGGAGACGTTAGTGCACTTTTAAAACTACAGGTTGCACAAGGCACCTTTAAAGGAGATACGTTGTAGCACCAGTGGCACCGGGTGCCTCTGGACTCCGTATGGTATCCTTGAAGGTACCATTTGGCTCCATGTGGCACACCATGGGCGCCCCATGGCACTTCAAATGCGCCATGGGAAGCCAAATGGCGCTTTCAAGGGGACCATAGGGAGTCCAGTAGCACCCTTCAGGGGGTGTAACTGGTGCTACAACGTTTCACCATTGAAACGTGTCTTGTGCAACCTGTAGTTTTAACAGTGTAGACTGGAAAAAAAATGCCAACATTTTTTTTTTCCTTTTCAAATATGGACTCATAGAGTAACGTCGATATTCTGTTTTTACATCGAAATATATATGAAAAATTGGGTTGGAGACTGAAAAAAAAAACTTTTTGATATTTTAAAAAACATTTTAAGGGTAATGTCATTTTGCTACAAATGTTCATGTTTTGGCAGTTTTCACCTTCCGACGAATGTCAATATAATGATCTCTTTTTCTCGAATTCAAATTAATGATTATGAAACTGCCAAAAACTAAAAATAGGGGGAATCTATCTCCTAAAAGGTATGGGTGATGGGAGAAAATGGTGGTCATATCGGATACAGGGGCTCATTTTACATAAGAATTAGCAGGAATGATGTTCGAAGCATTCAGTCTTTTTTTTTTTTTTTTTTGTCACACAGATATTGCAGTCGCAGCCTGGGGGGGGGGGGGGGTGAGGGGTCGACAATTCGCAGATGTCGAGTAGCCCAGGGGAACTTAAGAATACCTTGTAGTCTAATTCTTTCAGAACAAGAACATTTCTTGAGTCATGTTACAAAAAATGTTCCTACTAACTTAGAAAATTGAATTTTTTCCTGGAACCTAAGATAGCTTAATTTTCCAATCTCCCAAGATAACTTTTCGGTCAATGGGTCATAACTGCAAAATCAAATGCAAATAAAAATAGGCAACACTGACACAAGTATGCCTCAATAATAAACATTGTAGAAAAAAAAATATGAGTTTAAAATAAATGTTTTTCCTCCTCAATATTTTATCTTTCAGAATTGATATTTATTAGCTTATTATGAAGCCAGATTTCGGAGCAGAAATAAATATCAATCTTGTGATCACATCAGATTAAACAGCTTTAAGTAAACAATTGCAGCATGCTTTTCCATCCGAAAAAGTATTTAAGAAAATATTTTTTATGCCATATCAAGAAATAGTATTTTTCTGCATTTTCGATTATTTTTTACATCAATCAGATTAGCACGAAATAAAAAAATAAAATAATAATAATAAAATTATTTAAAAAAAAACTGTAAACATTCCGAGCAATTTATGAGGGTTGGTTGATAAGTAAGGTTTAGAACAGTATAAAATAAGTTTCCGACAAGGAAAGCATTCAGATAGCCGGAAAGGTGTTTCTTTTTCTTTAATAGTTACATTTTTTTTACTAGATACAGAAAAACTACTGCATAAGTTACATAAGATAGGTACAAGTATTTAATTATAATTAACTTACAAAAATATTGAAACTTGAAGATATATAATTATTGTATTTATTACGGAAATAAACTTTAGGGTGATTCCATGTCAAGTGTCGCAAATTTCGAGAAAATTCCCACTCGACCCAGTCCGATTTTGATGATTTTTTTTGGATGTACATATGTGACTTGCATGAAGCCATACCAAATTATAGCTCCATAAGCCCTATGTTTCAGCCAACATAAATTATTTCGTAAAGGCCTTTTCTTTTCGTGTCGTGAAAAAAAATGACCAAATCCTCAAGTTTGCTTTTATTGCTCACTACCTAAGACGATTATCAGGCTCAAATTTGGTGATTCTGATCACTGTTTAGGGTAGAATAACCTACTTATATAACAAAAGCTCAATGCACTGTAGATTTTTTACAATTTGCTGCCAAAGTTGGCAAAAAAATCGTATTTTGTCAAATTTTGACCATACGTTATCAGCTTGTATCTGCTGAGACAATGCCTTTCTGAAGCTAATTCTTTTCTCGTTTGTAGATTGTTAGCATATCCAAAAGGTGTGCAAGTGGCATCTTGATAACTCAAAAACTTGCTGAATTATTTGAGTTGAAATTCCAGTCAAAAATGTTTTTTCGCGTTTTGTCTCGATTTCAAAGGGCAATATCTCAAAAGGGTCACCTTGAATTTCAATTTTACTTACATCATTGGAAAGAACATACTTTTTTAAACTAAAAAAGTTGGTTTTATTTTTGAGATAAATCAGTTGCAAGGGGATATTGCAGATCAAATATGTGTACGTTATTCCACGTGAAATCAAAGAAAAAAAGGCATAGACCTTAAAAGTTCATGTCAATTTGCTCTAATTAAATTTAAAGGTGCTATTTTACTGATGTTCTGACGTAAAAAACCTTTTTTAGATATTTTTGAACTTTAGTTTTTGTGTGCTCATCCGTAAAAAGGCAAGAAATGGCAAAAAATAAAGTTTCGTTTTTAACAAAAAGAATTATTTTTTTATCGCTGCTATAAGAGCTTGAGTCTTTTCTAGGAGTTATCTTAAAGCTCTTGGAACAGAATTTCGGATGATACGTCATTTACCAAGGTGTCATTAATATTTTAAGGTCATTAAAAAGCATTGTTTTCTTTTTCAAAAAAAATTAAAAATAAAAATAATTAACAAATAAGATAAATAAATAAATAAAACGATTAATATGGTGTGTATGTGATAAAAAAATATATAATGGGACTGCAAAGACATTATTCTAAAAAACAATAACGAAAGTTTTCGATAGAGTTGAATATTGCAATTACTTCCGCAATGTAAATGATAACAATAGTAATTGAAAATCCATTCTTTATACCGCCGAGGATGTGTCTAGATATTCAGACTATGATTGCAATTTGCCTATAAAGAAAAATGATGAAAAATGTAAAAATACTTTTTATGACTTTGAAATATTCATGACCTGCAACCTTGCCAACTGACATATTATCCGAAATTCTGTTTCAAGAGCTTTAAAATACCACATACGAAAAGACTCAAGCTGTTATAGCAACGATAAAAAGATAATTCTTTTCGTTAAAAACGAAGCTTTATTTTTTGCCATTTCTTGAGATTTTACGGATGGTCACACAAAAACTAAAGTTCAAAAATATCTAAAAAAGGTTTTCTTTATCAGAACATAAGTGCAATAGCTCCTTTAAATTTTAATAGAACGAACTGACATGAACTTTTTAAGATCTATATCTTTTTTCTTTGATTTCACGTGAAATGACGTACACATATTTGATCTGCAATATCCCCTCGAAACTGGTTTGTCTCAAAAATAAAACCAACGTTTTTTAGTTAAGAAAAGTGTGTTCTTTCCAATGATGTAAAAAAATTGAAATTCAAGATGACCCTTTTGAGATATTGCCCTTTGAAATTGAGACAAAATTGAGAAAAAAATTTTTTGACTGGAATTTCAACTCTCATAATTCAGCAATTATTTGAGCTATCAAGATGCCACAGGCTCATCATTTGGAAATACTAACAGGCTACAAACGAGGAAAGAATTAGCTTCAGAAAGTCATTCTCTCAGCAGATACAAGCTGATAACCTATGATCAAAATTTGCCAAAATACGGTTTTTTAACAACTTTGGCAGCAAATTGCAAAAAATCTACCGTGCATTGAGCTTTTATTACACAAGTAGGCTATTCTACCCTAAACAGTGATTAGAATCACCAAATTTGAGCTTGATAATCTTTTTAGGTCGCGAGCAATAAAAGCACAAACTTGACGATTTGGTCATTTTTTCACGACACGAAAAAGTGGCCTTTACAAAATAATTTATATTGGCTGAACCATAGGGCATATGGAGCTATAATTTGGTATGACTTCATGCAAGTCTTATATGTACATCCAAAAAAAATTTCATCAAAATCGGAGGGGGTCGAGTGGGGACGCCTCGTACACTTGACATGTTTAGCAAAAAAAAAACTAAGAAAAGTAATTACAGAAATAATGTGTTGTATCGTTTAACATATTATTATTGTTATTTTAGAATGTTGAAACATTTTAACGTGGACAGAGAATAAAATCCCCGGGCGGGACAGAAGTCTTCGGAGATAAAAAATCTTCGCACACTGGTCACGTTTTTCGTCGAATGATTCCGGACAAACCGGACTAGTGCTTGAAAATCCTTGTTATATGCTATCGAGCTGATTTGATGTAAATGCCTAGAGCCAAATGTGAGCTTGGCTTCTTGGAAACGGCTGTTTTCATAGAACCTTAAAGAAAATTTTCTAAAGAAAGAAAATTTATTAAATAGATGAAAAAAAAAGAAACTTCAGTTCATTATTTATGCAAAAAAAAAAAAAAACTTCACATAAGGGTCATTCTCGCACCAATAGAGTCAATTATGTCGGATACTTCAAATTTTTAAAAAATCAATGTTAATAATTACCACTAATTTATTATTTTTATATTGATTTTCAGTTTAATTGGGTTAATTCAAGTACCAATGTTTTCTACATAAGTAATTTGTGAATGATTAAAAAATATTTTTTTAATCTAAAGAAAGCGAATATTAGGTGTCCCAGTGTCAAATAATAAGAACTTAAAATGTTAAATAAATCCAAACTAAATTGCAGCAACTTTATAAGACATCAGTTAACTTGTAGCTTTCACATAAAAAATATTAGCATTGCAACTTAAAAAAAAAAATGCTGTTTAATGTTCCAACTTTTTACTGTCTGTTGTACGCCTGGCAGCCACGGACGCTTCCATCTGAAAAAGGGGAGTTAGGTTTTAGATGCGCACTACCCGATGCCTTCTGCTTTTGTTCGCTTACTACTTCCTCGTTGCTTTTCCCCCCTATTTCGAGAAAGTCCGAAGAGATTTGGCGCGTGCGCAGATGCAGCGGAGGTCGCACGAAAAATTTTTAGACAGCATGTTTCGTATTGTCCTCTTTATGATAGTCGTTTCAAAAATAAAATAAACGGATCTTGTTTGTCCACACTGGTATTTTTAATGTAAATACCCTAAAACCTTCATAAGCTATTAATGTGCAAACTACTTTACTATAAAGCGAACTACATTATTAGTTAAATGGAGAATCAATAAAAGTACATACATATGATTAGTTGGTTGATATTATTAAAATTGAAGAGCAAAATTCAAAACTTTCAGGCGTGATCTGTGCCTTTTCGTGAGAGTGACCCATAAACAAAATCACTCGTTGATGTGTTTACTTATATTGGAATATAACAAAACTTACATTCCTGTGTAATTCAATAGGATATGTTATTTTGACCCTCAAGAAAAAGTCATGTTTTCCAGTCGTTGAGCTGATAAGAGTGTGGTGTTTTCTTTTCTTTCCTTGCAGAGAACTCTTACAAACAGACATGCAATTCTAAGGAGCAGAGGAGATGTAAAAACCGCAAGCGAGCTAGTTTTCCAGAAACTGGTTACAATTCTAGTCGATAATTTAAACAATATTTTTACTTGTATGAGAATTTGTATTTTGCGCATGATTTTTCTATGTAAAAAAAAAACAGTAAATTGATCGTACTATCCAGATGTTAACTTATTGGTATATATGAACGGAAATGAGGCATTAAGAAATGAAGTAACATAAAAAAAAAACATCGACTAAGATTCATCAGAGAGTACTACACCGAATATTTTTTCCTTAAGCATCCGGCAGAGATATTTCATTTCCTGTTCCAAGAGAATAAAATCCGAGTTAGTTTCTGTTTAAAATGTGTTTTTATAGGTTTCCGTTTTCACAATTTGTTTTCGTTGTACTCACATATCTTTATTTTAGAAAATATTGAAAGAAAATATCATGAAATAAACCATAATATCTTCACTGTACTTTGATAGTGTCCTTCTTTTCAATCATCAGTTTTTTCTCCTACGTTTTATTTCCTTAAAATCGAGACAGGTAACAGCACGAAGTGATCGGAAATGCTGTTCAACTTATCGTGAAAATTTAACAGCGTTGTAAAAAATAAAACATAAAATTTCTCAACTACCAGTGGTTTGTTTCTCAGAATATTACATAACATGAGAATTCCATAAGAGATGTATAATTTAAGTTCCTTGAAAAAAAAGAAAGAAAACTTGAACCTTTTTAGTTATGAATACCAAGATATAAGAGGTAAGTGTGCCAAATAAGGTCACAACCTCAGGTTTAAGGTTCACTATCTCGCTCATTTATGATTCAGTTGACTCCAAGTCTGGTACATTTATCATTTTCTGGTACATGTCTTTCCGAGACAAACAGAAATTCGCAGTGGTTCCACAACCTCCTTACAGCCCATATTTGGCATTATCGGACTTCTGATTGTTCCCTAAACTGAAGGAGGCGTTAAAAGGTCAAGGTTTTAATAGCTGTTGAAGTTTAGGCAGCCGTGCGCAAATGGATACAAAGCGGAATCTTTCTTCATAAACGGAATGAAGAAAATGATAGAACGTTTGACAAATATGCAGCTGTTAATCGTGACGATGTTGAAAAATGAGTTGGCAATATGTAAGTAATAAATATCCTTCAATCTGATACCTTTAACATTATTTTACCTAGATCCTTGCCGTTCTGCGGGTTAAAGGAAGCCTACCCCCTCAAAAACTATGGGAGAACCCCCCCTCCGAAACGACACCCCTTTCTCAAATATCCCCACCCCTCTGAACATTAATGGCACAGTCTGTACTATAGACAATCCCTCATGGGCTCCCCTGTACAGTGTACATACATAGTTTCATAATTTTCTCTTGCTCGACGTTTTATTCCCTTCTTCGCAAAAAACACTTAAAACACTAAAAAACAGGAATTATATATATGTTTTATCCTTATCGAAACTTAACTGCCATTTCTTTGAGATTCATTAGGGAAAGTACTGTGACGCGGACTTATGTAATCAGCTATATTAGCTCGCTATAATTTTTTCTTTTTCGTATTTTTCAAGGCAAAAATTACCATTTTGCTTTCGACGAAAAGTGCAATTTTAAGGCGAAACCAAATTTACGAAACCACAAGTTTCTATTATTCAACATGTATTTTCTTCCTTTTGAAAGAAGATTTAGAACGAAGAGAAAATTAACTGGAGATAAAATTGCTTTTAACTATTCATTTTTATTTATGGTTAAAAAGACTTTTTTCTCTAAATCAAGATTTCGTCAAACATCCCCCTTCAAAAAATCTTTTAAGATATATTTTATCTACGTTGCTTTAAGCTAAAAGCCATAAGAAAATACTCAAAGATAAGCGAAGAAGCTAAAGAAAATAGCAGACACGTAAGATATACAGTTGAATGGCATTTAAATGAGGTAAAAGCTTCTAAGATAAAATTTATGATTTCGAGAGTTATCTCTAGACAGACATACTACGCCTTTCTATTAATAAACGATTTCTAAAAGTTAAAACAAAATTCAAAACTAGTTTTCCGCAGTTAAACACGGCATGAATCAGAATGAAAAAGTCATCCTGGCGACTTTTTTTCAACCGAACGTGGCTCCTGTTGGCGCTTTTCCAACGCTGCCGGTTCCGAATGTTTTTCATCCTGGATAACTAGAAAGAACGAAAAGGAACACTAAAAAGTGTGGCTTTGAGGTTCCAATCTCCGAACTGGGAATGTTTTAATTTTTTTTTTCTGTGCTTCACTGATTACTCATGGATCTGTCAGTGGCCCGTCTCAATTTGTTGCGGCTCTCCCTGCTGTTGCTCTGCTTTTCGGCAAATTTGATTCTTGCATCAGTTATAACCATCGAAGATAATGGTTACAAGGGAATTGTTGTCGCGATTCACAATCGTGTTCCAGAGGATTTGGAGTTACTTGAAAATTTAAAGGTAATTATAATATATATCTTCTGTTTCATCATCAAAACTTGAATGAAATTTTTGCGATCCTACTCAGGGAAACAATGAAATTATATTAAAATATTAAACTATGCCAGGCCAAAATTACAATACAGTGAACGCCGGCTAATTGAATCAAAGGTCAATTGAATCTGTCGCTTCAATGAATAAAATCGCCAAAAACAGAGCAAACTCCAGCTTTATTGAATTTGTCTTTTTATTGAATCAAAACTCTTTAGCACAAACGTGATTCATATTAGCGGCACTCACTGTATTTGGTTTAGCGCAACTAAGAGTAACTTTAGTTTGTTTGTCAATAATATATTTCTAATTACTTGGGTGAAGACTTTATGAGATATCAGCTCATAATTTAGGAAAATATTGAACATTTTTGAAGGCTTACACTACATGAAGGAAACTTAATTTAATTTGAGCTTTTTTTCTTTTTACCAAATGTTGGACTTTCTATTCCAGTAACACTTTTAAAAATACTGTCACATTAACTATCACGAATTAACGAAAGCAAGACTTTTATACAATTAAGCAATAATTACTACAATGAAAAGTAATTTATAGTGAAGGATTTCTTTTCACACAGTTTATTTTAATTTTTACGCAAAGACTAATCAAATCAAACAAAACTATTTATGTAATTAGTCAAATGTATAAGTCACCAGGTACTATAGAAGATTGTCTTCATATATAATTTAATTAGAACCTTAAATTTTTTGATGAATCAGAACTTTTTATTATAGAATTAATCTCACTAATTAATCACTCTCCTCAACATGCTTTATCTTTTTAACTTCATACTAAGTGAAATAAATAGAATAACTACAACAGATTTTTTATACCGTATCAACAGGAACTATAGCTTGAGAAATTGAATTGTTGCATAAACTTTTACTAACTAAGATAATAGTGTTGGGGGTACAATTGTCACGAATCAGAACTGTTTGCCAGAAGTTTTGGAAAACCGGAAAATGTGATGGTAGCGTATATTATTTCTGTATGCTTTATATCAGAGAGCGCAAAATATAAAAGCAAATATTAGCATGAAAAAAAATGAAATATTAGCATCTGTAAGCAAAAAAAAAATCCACGATAAAATAAAAAGAAAGAAGGAAAAAGAAATGCAGACTATAATTGCTATGAAGTTTTCTTAAGAAAAAAGCTAAATGTACATTTATAAGTATTTCAGTTTACAATATATTGCGACGGCGTTAAAAATTAGAGTGATTTACTCGCTCTTACATTATATTAAAACTTCAATATAATTATGATTCTATGAGCAGTTTATTTTATCAAAAGAAACGATATAAAGTTCTACACATATGGGCCGTTGAGAACAAAAGTGGTGCAAGTCAATTCTTTTTACTAATTTTTATCTACACCAGGAAAAATTAGTGTTAACCTCATTCTACGTCATGCGAAAGCGGGGTTAAATCTAAGTGTAATCATTTGCCGATGGACAGCAATCGTAGAAGGGCACAGCAGTAGTGTTTTGTGCAAAAGTGGCAACTAAACTATTCAATTACTCATATTTTGTTTTATTCACTTATACCACTTGTATTATCAACGACTCATACAATATCAAGATTATAAGCTTAGTATAAAATAATTCATCGTAAACTCGTCGGAATGAAAAGTAAGGTAGAACTTGTCGAGACAAAATCTGTAAAAAAGTAATTACGTAGTCTGTGACGAGTTTAACCCTCTCGGCACCCTGGACCTCATATGAGGCTCCTACTTTTGAACTCAATTTTGGAAGAAGTAAACACTTAAAATGATTTTTTTTCCCGTCAGTGACTCCACCTATTCATGTAGATCACATATGAGGCTCCTAAGTGAAAAAAAATCATTTTAAGTGTTTACTTTTTCCAAAATTGAGTTCAAAAGTAGGAGCCTCATATGAGGTCCAGGGTGCCGAGAGGGTTAAAAAATGGATCACAGCTTTTGTAAACTTTTATCAGACCTACTTTATCTTTTGACCCAAAACAATTATTTTGTATTGTTATTATCAATAGTAGACTAGAAAAGTTCTGAATTCTGACCCGTTATGAAAATTTCAAGCCATCAAACTAGCATAAAAGGTATTACTGTTTTACTACGCGATTATCAGGTCGTTATTTCTGCAAAAATGAAGAACTGATTACCTAGACCAGCGTTTAGCTACCTTTTTTGAGCGACGGACCGGCAAAACCTTTTGAAAAAATCTCGCGGACTGGTGGGGTGTTTTTTTTTTTTTTTTAATTTTCTTTTGCTTTAATTTAATTTTAAATTTTATTTATTTATTCATTTATTTATTTATTTAATTTTACAAAAAAGGAAAAATAAAAATTGAAATTAAAGAAAATCGACTAGCAGACGGCAAAGAACTTATGAAACAATTTTTGCAGACCGATGAGTTTTCTTTTCTTTTCTTTTTTGATTAAAAAAAACTTGGAAATCGATAAAAACTTGTGAAATAATTTTGAGAACTTTAAAAACTTTTTTACAAATAAATAATAAATAAATAAACAAAACTTTAATTGCTATTATAGAACTGTCACAGAAAATATTTAAAGGCAAAGATAAGTAATTGGAGATAAGTATAATATAATTACACAAAAGTAATTAAATTTGTGGAAAATCATAGAAAATAACGAAAACTAATATTAAAATTCACATAAAAAATTTTGTATATAGTGCAATATTATATTTATGTTATTTCTTTCTAATTATCTTTATTTATATTTATTATTATTTATTTTTAATTATCTTTTCTTATATTTATTATTTACTTTAAATTTTTTTAGCTTTATTTATTTATTTATTTATTTCACGTGGACGAGCAACAATCTCAGAGGATTGGTCAATTTTTTCTTCGGACCATCTCCGCACCGCCGAACCACCGGTTGAGAATCGCTAATCTGAACTAATCAAAAAGCGTACGGTGAAAAGTAACATTTGTGGAAAATCATAGAAAATTACGAAAACTAATCTCAAAATTCACATAAAAAATGTTGTATATGGTTATTAGATTTATGTTGTTTATTTTAAATTATCTCTTTTTATATTTATTATTATTTATTTTGAATTATCTTTTTTTTAATTTATTATTATTCATTTTTAATTATCTTTTATAATATTTATTATTATTAATTTTTAACTTTTTTAGCTTTATTTACTTATTTATTTAACGTGAACGAAAAACAATCTCAGAGGACCGGTCAAATTTTTCTGCGGACCATCTCCGCACGGCCTGATCACCGGTTGAGAATCGCTAATCTGAACTAATCAAGAAGCGTGATCATGAGAAGTGCGGATACGGTTTTGAATAGCTGTGGAGTGCTGACAACACATGTCGACTAACGTTTCTGCGCAAAGATTTAAATATACTTTCATTTTTGCCTTTTTTACACGAAACGCTGCACACTCTAACAACTTAATTATGATGCATTATATAATTTAAAGTTTCGTTTTTTTTTTTTTTTTGCTCATGTTATAAAAAATTAAAAATAAATGAAAATAGAAAACACCTTTGAGACAAGTATTTTAATAACTGAAAAATTATCCAACACGAATACAATTTTAATATGATATCACCTTTGCTTCTGTTTTAAAATTATATGTAAAGTTCTAGGGTCATTTTCACCATATGCTTACATTTCAGAATTTTTAACCCTTCACTGCACGATTTTTTATATTTTCATGAAAAAAATCATTTGTTAAATTTTAAATAACCCTGAGTTCAGGAAAAATAAAGAAAAAAATTAATCTTAAAAATGTGCACCAAAAATGATGTTTTAATTGTTTGTTCTATATATGGCACAAAGCACATAGCATATGCTTTGTATACCGATAAGTGTAATAATCTACTATGTTTTTGTGTCATAAGTGGTATAAACAAACTTTCCACTAAGTGTATTTAAACATTTTTGGAACAAAGGAAATAATGACTAAGCACACTTCTAACGGAAATGCAGACCCTTTTTTTAAAAAAAGCAAGAACTGTAATACCTAGACTAGTGCAGCTAACTAGTGCATAAAAATCACACTAAACTGTTATAGCAATGTTCCAGAAGGGGCACAAAGCTCAGTTTAACTGCATTTAAAAATCATAGGAATATATGAGGGTTTATTTGGTTTGTGCCAGATCTGGCACACCGTGCAGTGAAGGGTTAAGTAATTTTTTTAACTTGCTATTTTTTTAGAATAACTAACAGATGTTTTGTCACATATTTTAGGTGTGTGAAAAAGTAATTGGTTGTACACTTTGATGCATAATTAAGTATTCAAATGCTGTTTTAAACTTTAAGTTGCACGGAAAATTGTCGTTCGTTACCATACAAAATCAATATGAAATCTCACTGTTAAACTATATCATAGCTCCTAGAACCAACTTCATTTGAAATTATTCGCGTCCCTGAAGCTTAAAACGTGACTGTATAATAAAATTATTACGTGTGTGTATGTGGCGCGCTTCCCAGAAAAACGTTAAGCACGATGAAATGTCATACAGGGTCATTTTTGCCGATGATGTACACATCGGAGCCCGATTTTTTATATTTCAGTTTAA
Organism: Uloborus plumipes; assembly: GCA_038373865.1. Classification (NCBI taxonomy): domain Eukaryota; kingdom Metazoa; phylum Arthropoda; class Arachnida; order Araneae; family Uloboridae; genus Uloborus; species Uloborus plumipes. The sequence goes on from JAXGGA010012659.1 coordinate 34,433, forward strand.
AAAAAATTTATTTAAAATTTCGTGGGATTTTCGGCAAATTTTAACACTTTTGCACCCACAGACCCGGGACTAAATTAACTATAGAATTTTTTTTCGGTCCTGAGTGTGGGAAATTTAATTTTATTCATGATGAAAAAGAAACTTTGAAAATTGAGAGATTTGTATACTTTTTATAGACTTCATTTTTCGTTTTTTCCTGCATGTTGATTTTTCTAAACCCATCCCCCAAAACTTATAGAAGCTCCTTTTCCAAAAATTAAGTCTGCAATACAGAAAACATTTTACCCTCTTCAGAATTTTTTTCTTTTCAATACAAAACAAAGCAACAGGTATTTCACACTTGTCTGGTGAAAAAGAAAACGATCTTCGCTGCTTTCAGCCATGAAGTCACAGTATGGGCTTTGATTTTGTATTGGGCACTGCAATCGACTCCTAAGAGCTACAATGTTTACGTACATTTTTACATTTTTGCTATAAAGAAAAAATAATTTTGTTTTTCATGTTTCAAATATTTTCAGTTCTTTTTTTTTTATTACATAGCTCTTTATATTAAAAATTTTTAATTTGAAATCCCCCCCCCCCATCTTGTTTGTTATTTACTGTTTTGATAAATAAACAGAACAACTTTTCTTTGTGCTATGCCAAATTGTGTGTTTAAATTCATTTGCTTTTATTAAAAATGTTTCGAAGCCTTTGAAATGGTGGGACTTTCGTCAGTGCTGAAGTTTTTCTTGAATACTACGAGGAACGCACAAACATTATTTTTTTTTTCTTTTTGTAGAATTTTAATTTAATAAATCGCCTGTTTTTTTTTTGCATGTTGTTTGTCTTCGTTAGTAAATACGATTGTGGGTAGGTTAAAATAAAATTACACTAATAGGTAAATAAATAAGTACAAATATATTAATACAGAAATCGTCATGCATTAACAGATAAATATTTTTAAACGAGCATGAAGAGACAAAGAAAATTTTTCATTCAAATTAATATCTATATAGATGACAGATAGATAAAAAACCATCATCAAATAAATTTAACCAGGCGCCGAAGCCGCAATCTTAGCGTAAAATGAGGAATGGCATGAAAAGCGAACTGTGCTTCTAGCCGTTTTTAACTCTTCTCACGTTTAAATGAACGTGAGAGAACAGTTTCTAAAAAATACACGATTTATTTTGATTAAATGATTACTTTGAATTCAGAAAATATCCTCGAAAATAATTGAAAACTAAATGTTATAAATAGCTAATCGGTAAAGTGACAACGGCAATATTTCGTCATTCACAATATATTTGTAGTGGTCGTACGTTGCACCAGTGCACATATCATTTATAATTATATTATTGATAATAATGTAATGGCAATCTATTTAATGAATTCAACTAATTGAAGGGAGCCGCCTCTCCCCCCCCCCCTCTTTCTCCACCAGCACCTATTACACAGTTCACCTAAAGCCCACACTCACTATGAAAGGGGAGACTGAAAGGACCTGACGATGAATAATAGGTACTAAACAAACGCTGTTGACAAATGAGTATCTTCCCGTGTTAATTATTGAAGAGTTCTGTGATAAGGATACTTCAAGGGACTTTGTTTCTAACGTTGATAACGCAGTCAAATCCTTTGCTCAATGTTTTCTGAAGCTTTTAACCAACATTGCCATTGGAATAATTTTCTATATTTTACCCATTAATGCCTAGCGTCCCTTTTTAGGGACGGTCCAAAAAGAGTCTGAATTTACGAAAAATGAACATTTTCAACCAAATAATAGTGTTCAATTATTACTTTGGTATTGTTTCTATTCATTATTAACAGATTACAGCACATAACCATTGTAAAGTGCGTTCTGTAGCCATGTAACCAGCACACAAAATATCTTTGGGAAAAAAATGTCAGTCATTAATGGGCTCAAGATGGTAATGATCTATATACAATAAATGTCTTATGTGTGTTAAGCTTTCAAACATTTCCTGGGAGGGAAGGTTGAGACTAGTGGCATTATTTTACCAGTACTTTTATTAATCCTATGTTCATTGTCTAACCTGTTTACCTATTATTCATAACTCATCAGTATATATATAATGTTATCAGCATTATCATAGCTATTGTTCGGTAATTTTGCTCTTGTAATTATACACGTAACAAAGTAACCATTGAAAAAAGATAGAATTTAAGTTATTTCCTGAATTTGAGCTGTAAAAGTTTAAAAGCTGAAGAAAATGTTTAACGTCTTAGATTATCGCCGCAATTCAATAATTATTAATTTATTATTTATTACCATTTACGTTGTTTATGCTAACAAAATATTCTAACTATAGAGATATATTGAAAAATAAGATAAACCAATTAGCAGCTATTATATCACCTTCGATATAAAAGCTGCTTTTTTTCACCACCACCCCCCCTTTTTTCCGTAGAAGAATTTCATTTCATGAAATGTTTTTTAAATATTCTAATACAAATTAACATTTAGCAGAGGAGTTTTTTTTTTTCTTTTTTTAAAATTTTGTTATCATTATTATTATTTTAATATTTACTTGATTAAATTAATTTACTTTTATACTGGTAAATTTTTAACCTTCACAACTAAAATTTACACTCTCTAAAATTGACTGCTACAAGGAGGTGCCCAATATTGTCTTGGTAAATCCCCCATTACCTGAGAAGTTCGTTTTAATATTTTGTCAACGCAATGCATAAGAGCATAAGAGTATCATATTGAGTGCTTAAAATATATTGCTTTATTGTCAGAGAAAGAAGTGTTATATTTTCAGCAGTTTATTGCAGTTACAAACATAATTTAAAGGCTGTAAATAAGATGAATTGCAATAAATTGTTGTATAAGAATTTTATAGGACCAATGTAAAAGTTCAGAGTTCGAATTTGGGGGCTGGGCATTAATGTAACAGTTAATGAAAAGAAACAAGTTATTATATCGTCGCCTTATATGTTACCAAGATCAGGACAGAATTGCATCACTTTTGTGTATTTTGCATCACCTTTAGTATATTTTGCATGTAACTGTCTTATTCTTAAGCAGAATAGTTTAGCGAAACTTTGAATTAGCATCAACACCTTTCGAATGTCGTTACATAGGTGGATACTACATTCAACATCTATTGCATATTTGCCGTGACCGTATATTATAACAACCCTACTGTCTAATCTTCTTAGGTAAAACCTTCCGCGCATTTACGCATGCGTCAGGTCTTCTCTGATCTTATCAAAATAGGAGTGTTTGGTAAGATAACAACAAGGGAAGAATAATAAAAAGCATTTTGAGTCGTATCAAACAACGTAGAACGATGCTAATTTCAAATGTATAGTTTAGTTGAATATGTCAAAAGACAAGTTTTAAATTGAAAACGTCGGAAAGTTGTCACCCACAACCTATATACCCTTCTTTAAGGCTACAGTGGACAAATAAAATTGGATTTTTTCAATTATTGATTTATAAGTCTAAAACTTTGTGTGCTTGTATTATTGTATATTTACTGCATCTAAAAGCGTAAAAAACACAAATTAGTGCAAAAACAATGAATACTTTTTTTTCAAATTTCAAATTT
>JAXGGA010012660.1:0-37993 GCA_038373865.1 Uloborus plumipes
GTAGGGGGTAAAATATATTTTTATCAGGGTTATGGTAAATATTATTAAAAATATAGCCGATACTAGAGGAAGTAGTCCAAATACGGGATATGGTCTGCTGAAAATGGGAAAGTGGGTTTCACACAGTCACAAAAATGGTCCTCTATGGAAGAGCAACACCGGGAAAAAATGGAAAAATAGTAGTGAGCAAAATGGTCCTGACTCTTGAATCATTTGCTTCGGCGAGAGCTGTTTTAGTAGAAAATCCGATTTTTGAAGTACTGAAAACTTTTTAAGGGGTGTAAAACTGATGCTCTCCCTCTCAAAGTCATTCGGTAAAATAAATGGCTGCTACCTGACAACAAAGTACATGACTTGAGTTTCTCGTAATGTACTTGTTTTGAACTACTTGTTTGTTTAGTAATTTATACAGGCGCCATCTGCTTGAAGTACTGGCTGCTCTAAAAACGAGATACCATAGATGGTCTAAAAACGGACCCACCCCGTTTTCTTTCGACTAACAGCGGTTGCCCGTTTCTTGACAATCGAAGGGCTTGGGAGATGAAAGGGTTAAGTGACAAAAGGGAAATTGCGAGTAATTAAAGTTCAAAGTTTTATTGTTGCAGTTGTTGCAGCTTTTTTGTTTTCTGGTTTGTCATTAGTGTGCGTATGAAATTGGTCTATTAACATCTACTTTTTGATGTACCAAGTTTTATTTGCTTACCTGCATCCATTGTTTACCATTGTACAGAGTGTTCATTTTTTAAATGTAACTTAGCCCCTTCATCCTCCAAGCCCTTCAATTATAAAATAAATTACCTTAATAGGTTTTTATCTAATATCTTTAAATGAGTAATTTATATATATATATATATATATATATATATATATATATATATATATATATACAGTCAATTCTCGATAACTCGAATTTGAAGGGACCGAAAAAAAACTTCGACTTATCGGAAGTTCGACTTATCATTAGTTTCGATTTCCAACATATTAATAACGAAAACTTGGAGTATTCAATTAATGTATAGATTCCTGACAAGTTAAATCAATTAAAATGTACACTACTTGAATTAAAACGTTAAGAAAAAAAAGAAATCTTAATTTTTATACATATTTCATTCTTGTGGGATAATCCGTCATTTTAAGCTGCATTGAGCAGTTTTGTAATTTAAAAAACGGTAAATGTCATAGCTTTTTCACATATCGTTCTTCTTTGACAGCATATTCATTTTCCTCCATGGTTTGTATATACTCTTCGTTGCAAACCTCAGTGTTTTAATCACATTTCTTACATTCATATTAAAGAAATTTTCTTGATCAACTGCTTTAAAAGTCATTTGTTTTAAATTTAAAACAACTTTTGGAAATTAAATTCCTTATAGAAGCAATAAGTTCAAACAATACAGCAAGAGTCACCACAGGTGCTGTTTCTCTATTGCATATTGCTTCAACAGATCTTCTTTTGACTTCAGGTTTAACCTGAACGAATCACAAGAGAAGAACAAATAAAATTTCATGGTCTTACTTGAAAGTTTTTTCTGCTTGTTAACTATTAAATCTTTAGCCACCTCAAAAAAACTTCGAGTTAAGGCAAGGCTTCACTAGATAGCGTTTTATACAGGCTGCTTCATTTGATCTAAGGCCCCTATATATACGAGCCGGCGCATCAAGATTAAGTTTCACCACTTTGGATCCAGCACGTGTTTGTGTGTTTGAGTGGTTGTCTTTTCTGGCCAGTAATCGCGTTTTGGTAATTTTTCACTGTGAGCAATTATTAGCAGCACGTGGATTTGGCAAAGCTTAGTAATGTGCCAAAACTTTTTTCCGGTAACCCTACTCCACAACAATGAAAATTGAAAGTAAAAGTTAAGGAATTGGATCCAAAGTGGTGAAACTTAATCTTGATGCGTCGGCCTGTCTATATAGCGGCTCTAATTTGATCAAAATCTTTGGGATAAAAACGGATGCATGTCGCCTAGCGACATCTACCGAATTTTGTGGTAACTAACATTATAAACAAATCAGATAATAAAAGACAAAATTAAAATTTAATTTGTTGGCGACAATTTTACAATTTGGCATTCAATTCTATTTTATTATATTTTAACGTCATTTAATAGCTTGTTCGATTTGCTGGTTTATTCTGCATTTTAACGGCTTGTTTTAATTAGTTAGCGAATTATTTTTCATTTTAATTGATTCTAATTATAATTAAACTATGAAACGACACTGGCACCGCAGAGCGATAAATGGCGATTTTGGAACGATAGTTCCATCAAAACTTTTGATGAGTTTAGATTGTCAAATTAATTTGTTTGGCGAGTTTTTTAACAAGAATTCTCACATTATTTCGCAGCTTTTTTTTCAGTTGGCCAATTATTTTACTTTCAAGTATTAAACGTATGTGTGAAATTAGAAACAAAAAAGGGAAGATTTCGGTGATTGGAAGTCTGGTTATCTTTCCCTATTGGCGTTAAATCTTTGTGGCCAATTTATGAGCGAGGGAAATACTTCCTTCGCAAACATAAAATAAAGAGCAACAAAATAAAGTAATTATCGCCAAAAATTTGGCAACCACACCAGATTCCCAATTATCGAAATATTATCAATGTGTGAAATTTAACATAAAAAGAACATTACCTTTTTCTTTTGTGTAAATGAAAAAGAATTTTACAGTTGGTCGTCGTTAAATTGTAGTTTTGTTTATTTTTTTCGTACTTGCTCTTTAGTACCAAGCGATTATATATGCTCATTTCGTTGTTACTAAAGAAATTAATATGTTTTGTTGTCAATCGTCTTTCCGTTGAACACCAATCGCTTCATTGCAGGGCATTCATTCTGGGGCATCAAAAGGAAATGTCTCTGCGAATAGATTCGCCATTTATCGCTCTGATGGGTCAACGCTATCAAAATGAACATCTGAGCTTTTGCGTAGCAATTAAGATCTCGTGAGCAACAATAATGAAACTAAATAGTAAATAGAACAATCTTATTTCATTGCTACATTTTTATTTATCGGCTGCGAATTTAAGCGTATATTTTATTAATGCAGAGATGTCAAAATTGAACGCCATTGCTATATGTTGCTAATTCGAAGAAAGTAAACAATGAATGAATGTCGTATGACTGAATCATGAGTTGCGACCAACTTTACCTGAAAAGGGAATTTATTTCTCCTAAAAAGCAGTATACTAATAAGGATTCGGCATCAATTCACTCTGTACTCCACTTCAGTAAACTATATCAATATTTTTTAACCCTTAAAGATAGGATGAACATCACTTTTTACAGCAGAAACAATGTGCTAATAAATGTAAACAAACACATCATTCAGCGCTCTCTAGCGGGCAAATCTTTACCATTGATGTTTTGAGTAATGAAGCAGGCTGTATAAAACGCTATCTAGTGAAGCCTTGGTTAAGGGAAGTAAACTTCGAGATATGGAGAAAAATTAACATGGAATTGAAGACAAAGGGTCGGGACCTAATAAGAAATTCGAGTTATAGTAATATTCGAGTTATCGGACTTCGAGTTATCGCGAATTGACTGTATATATATATCGGATCTCGAAAACGGCACTAACGATTTTATTAAAATTTTGTATTTAGACATAGTTTTGGTTTTTGAGTTCATCTATACATCAGCGTTTTTTCTGTAAAAACGCGAGTTTTCACAAAAAATCCCATTTTTTGTGCCTTCATGAACAGTTTGAGAAGATTTCTTTATTGTTTCATTGCAACTACGTTTTGTTATAACAAAAGATTTCATATTTAATCACATCAGCGTAAATTTAAATTTTATGGTATTTGGCAAACGAGTTTTGGCAACGTTAGAACTGTTATAATAAATTACGGCTGTTTTAAATCGTACCAACCAAGGGCATAAAAATGCTTTCCAATGTATAACTTTGATATATCCTAACTTCCCCCCCACCCAAAAAAAAAAAAAAATTACGCGCCAAATCTGGCCCTCCCTGCGGACTTTTTAGGGTTGCTGTTTCTTATTTTGGTGCTGCCAATTTAGGATTTTTCAGCTTTGAGGTTTTTGCTGTTGCCATTTTTTTTTTGTACCTTTTTTTTTTTTTTTTTTTTTAAGTTTTGTGGCAACAGTTTTTGAATTTCTTATATGTTTTACTTGGCGAGAAAAAAAAAGTCGCCAAGTTTCCGATTTGTGGGGTCAAAGTAGTTCGATAGTAGTTGATCGGGTCAAAGTAGTTCTCTTTTCATGTTCATTTAAATAAGTACTTCGAACTTTAGAAAAAAAACACTATTTTACAAACTTCTTTTTTTTTTTTAACCGAGCTGGGCTCGGTCGCCAGGTACTAAGCCATAAAAGAGAATAGAGAAGACTTATTCTTTCTCTATTAATCTGTTTTTAGGATGATCAGAACTAAAAACAAATTTGAAAGAAAAAAAAAAAAAAACACGAGATTGACACGAAGCTAGACGATATGTCGATAGCAAGGCCCGTTATTTTAAGTTTTTAAAGCGAGGCGAAGGGTGCAAACACAATGCAATTTAACCAACTATATACATATCGCACGCCTAGAAGCATACTGTCACAACTTAAAAACAGAAAAATTTAAGACATGGAAAAGAAATTGATATATTAAAGCAATTAGTAATGGTGCAGTCTATCATACATTAGGTTAGATCATTTCGGCTCATTTGCTTTCATAATGCTTTTAAAATAAACGTTTCTTTTTGACTTTTAAATCATGGCTCTGGGTAAATCTCTGAACATTCAGAGTTTCGACTTTTTGAGTTGTGACAGTATTCTTCTAGGCGTGCGATATATATACATATATGTATAGTCTTTGTACCTCAAAGGAAGTTACGACACCCTTCTCTATTCTCGTTGCTCCAATTTTTGATATTTGAAACAAAAAAAGAAGAAAAGGAAGTGAAAAAAACAAAAAAAAAAAAAAGTAGTAGGGATCTTACCAGCTTTGAGAGCTTATGTTTAAGCAATATGAGTTACGTAAACTAAGAACAAACGCTTTCTATTAGAGATAAAGATTATAGATATATTTTTCAGTCTTATGGAATCATCGGGTCAACTTGTTTCATTGCTAGAGTTAAAAGTTATCAAGTTCATTATTCCAATTAATTTTACCCAAACTAACGATCGTATCATTTCCAGGAAACACTTTCTTGATAAATGTGTTTTCTCTTATTGTTATTTTTATTATTATTATTAGTCGTAGTAGTATTTATTTTTTTATTATTAGTATTTATTATTATCATTATTATTAATAGTAGTAGTGGTAGTATTGTTTATTTATTTATTAATTATTATTATTATTATTATTATTATTATTATTATTATTATTATTATTATTATTATTATTATTATTATTATTATTATTATTATTATTATTATTTGTTGTTGGTGTTGGTTTTGGTGTTGTCGTTGCTGTTCGTTTTGTTGTTATTATAATTGTTGCTGATGCTGGTTTTGTTATTATTATTATTACTATGATACAAAAAATGCGTAAAAGATAGGTGACTTTCGTGTTACTCATATTCGCCCAACGGCTTCTTAATTGAAAAATTCTACTTATTACGGTACTCGTAGTTATTCGCCCAACTGCTTCTTAATTGAAGAATTCTACCTTTTACGGTACTCGTACTTATAACGGTACTACGAGTTATGATCGTGACTCATTGGGGATACTGGCTACGGCTAGCCCAAAGTTTTAGGTCTAACGAATTCGTTTATGCCTATGAGGATATTTTACGCCACTATTGGAGAAATACTGCTGCCGAACATAAGCAATAAACAAAGCGGGAGAGAAAAAAAAAAGCTCGTTAAGCACTGCAAAAAATAAAGTGTTGTTTTTACAGTATAATACTGGCAGTCGAGATTCCAGTTTAAAACTAAAATGCACAATAATAAACTGCAAGACTGCTAATTTTACAGTAATAAACTATAAAATTGATAATTTTAGTTTTAAACCGGAACCTCTGCTGCCAGTATTATACTGTAAAAATAACAGTTTATTTTTTGCAGTGAGTTCACTTTCCATCCAGTCAATCCAGAATCGATTCTCGACTTGAGAAGTATTTCAGCAATTCGCCCTAACCCTACGTCGACAATTCCAAAGTTTCATGATGAAACGTAAGAAATCGAGAACAAAAGTACTACTGTAAAGGCCTTTTTATTCGCGAGGCCTTAATTTTCGCGATTTTCGCGAGCCCTTCGTAATCGCGAAAATTTAGGCCTCGCGAATTTTTTTTTTACTTTGGACTTTTTCAACTTTCGCTTCTGTACATGCAAAATTCGCGAAATTTTCAGCCCGCGAAATCACCGATATATTCATTTTCGCGAAAATTACGGCCCGCGAAATTAAAGGCCTTTACAGTATTATAAGTATAAATTAGCTTCTCGCGAGACTTTTTCGCTGCGCATTGAAATAAAAGTCATCCCACACAATTACAAATTTGGCTCAAGTGACTCATAGGGCATTTAGAGTCAAATGGGGAATAAGGAAAAAGAATTTCAATGTTTCATTTTTAGATGCTTCTCTTTCTTTTGGGCAAATTGAGACATGGAATTTTGTGCAAGGTGTCTAAGACTACTTTCTGAGAGTAACTGTTTATGAAAAAATTTACTTTATGATTGTTTCTCGGTGAATTTAATTTTACTGATATAGTTAAAAGGAAACATTTCATTTTTCAACATGAGGTTGATCGCACTATACACAATCAGTTTAGAAGCTTAAGAAGTTCTACACCAACAATATTCAACCTATGGCTATTAAGCCGCATGCGACTAGCTGAATCCTCCAAAATGTAATCTAAAATCTAGATTTATGTGAAATCAATACGTAAAAAATTATGTAATTTGTGTAAATAAATATGTGCTTCTAAATTTATGTAAAGTGATTTACATCAAAATTTTATCTTCCTAAAATTGGAAGAACGTAAAACTTAGTTTTTTTTAAATTTATTTCAGAGTACAGAATGCATGAGGTAAATGGAGAGATCTAAATTGAACATTAAAAATGACAGGGCACCTCGAAATTTATAAATAAATATTTTTTGTAACCTGCCAAGCGACAAGAAAAGTTAGTTGAAACCAGTTACTTCGCATTTGAGGCCTGCTGGAGAGGAAAATGTTAAATATTTAAACTTCAAGAAATATGTAAATTTGGGAGAAGACGCCGTAGTTTTTGACTTAATTTTATATAAAATGGAGCATTGGTTTTATTTTTAAAAATCCAACCTATACACAAAAGAAGGACTTTTGTGATTCGTAAAAAAAAATAGGTTCCGCTTTGAAAGACAATTTTTTACCATTGAAAATTAAACCTTTCAATTTCAGCATCTTCCCATACCGGGGGGGGGGAGCACTAGGGTGGTTCAAAAAAATTTTTTTTTTGCTACAAACCAAGGCGCACCCTACTTTTTTTCCATTTATGTATAAAATCACCCTCCTAAAATTTCAGCTCCCTACTCTTAATGGAAGATGGTGCTCAAACACCCTTCATTTTTACGCTTTTTCGTAATTTTCACAATTTTTGAGTTTTTTAGACTAAAGAAACCATTTTCTTGGAAGAGATTTTTTTTTTCAATTATTCTCATTTTCCAACGCATAAATATTAGTTCAAACAATGGGAAACTTTCTTAATCGTTTGAATCCATATAGCAACACCTTTGATACAATCGATTATTTCGTAGATCGCAGCATACAATGTAGATTGCATTACTACTTGTCTACATGTTGTGCTATGATTTTCAAAACTTACACTTGCTAAAGTAGAGTTGTGGAAGAGCTGTGTAAAATGTTTTTTATGTTTTTAAAGTAGTGGGATGCAGAGAAAAAAATTTCAAGATTTAAAGTTTTAAACTAATAGTGCTAAGAGTATCACAAGAAGAATGAATTAAATTATAAAAACTAATTGCAAAAAATAAACCATTGTAGCTAGTCTGGCATAGAACTTATCTGAAATTTAGGCCAAGATATTTACTTCAAGCTTACTTTGGCCATCATATTCCTCACAAGTTCTATTCTTTTTAATTTCTTTAAAGCGAAAAAATATTTGGCAAAGAATTAAACAAAAAAAAAAAAAAAAAGAATGATGCACATAGAATTGAAAAAATACTTTAACAAGTTTGAAACTTCAACTGTAAGCTTTTTATAAATCTATAGATAAATCTATGATCACTTTTGCTGATTATAAAGAGATAATTGAGGCATTATTAGTCAATTAGGGAGCCTTTCTGAGAAAATCCAGTCTCTTATATGCCTCAAAATATTTGTGTTCCTATATAAGAAAGAGATTTTTCATTTAATCATGAGCGAAAAAACCTAGGTACAACACTTTTTACAATTTCAGCGCCTTTTTGTACAGTAAAACAAATAGATTGAACATTAATAGATGCTCCATTTGCTATTAAAACTTGAATATCTGAACTTGAAAAAAACCGTATAAGATATGAACGACCTGGAAATTGAAATAACAACTAGGACAGTTTTGTTAAAGTACTTGTGACACCTTTCTGGTGAATTAATTAGTTTGATTTAGTTTTTCGCATCAAATTCTAATTGAAAGAAAAGCAAGTTATTTCAAGAATAAATATGTGAAATATAACAAGTGCAGTACAGAACAATTGGATTTTTTTCAAACATGAATATTAGGGATTATTGTCTAAAATTCTTCGTCCTACGTCCCAACGAATGCAAATATAATATCAATCACAGAATTAAAAGAAAAAAATTAAAATAAATAAATAATGGTGAATAACGCTGCTGAGGGAAATGTTCAAATAATTCAAGAATTTAACAGAATTTTTTTCAATAATGAGGACAATAAGCAGTTTCTTTTACCTGCTGTTGAAGCAAATTGAGTACTCATCCTTGCTGAGAAAATAAAATATTCAATACTAAAAGTCTTTCTCTCTCAAAAAAAAATCTATATATAAATATACATAGAAAGTTGAATTGCACAGCAAGAAGTTTAAATATTTTGGCTTTAACTAAAAACTTCCAGCAAATTTCAGTATAATAACACTGCTCGGCACAAAATGAACTTCAAATGTATCTGACACTATTCTTGCTGTTTCTTATGTAATATGCCCCACTGAATCCAAACGTGATCTCCGTCACGGTGATAGCTGGAACATAACTGGAATGAATATAAATAATACCGAAAGGTTCTTTGCTGAAGGAAATCTGCGGTGCGACTCATATGTAACATGCGATGTTTCCAAGGTTAAAAAAAAATTTTTACAGCTTGAAAAAATTTTTGGACTTTGGAGTAATAGAAGGCAGTCCGATATTATTGTGTTGCACCAAAATATAAGTGTATAAAATTTTGAAGCTGGAGAAAATGAGTTGTTGATGATATGTTAAATATTTTACGGAGGGGAGGGGAAAATACCCCCATGAGTCTCCTAACTTGAGAAAAATGTTTATGATTTTGAACTTTTCACCTCTCTAGCCCTACAGAAGAATTTTGTTAATGGTAAATATAATGCTTCCTTCCCCTCCAAATAATATCTATGAAATTGTCGAAATCTGATGAAAATAGGAGGGGATGGGGGCGTTATTTTCAAAAAGTGGGAGACAATGGGTGAAAAAGGTAGCCATATTAGGATTCAGGAGATCATTGAACATAAGAATCAGCAAGAATGATAGCAAAACACCCGGAATTTTTTTGTTGACACTCAACCGAAAAACGCTTGAAATTGACAAAAACTGGAGAACTATTTGAGCTTTGAGCACCGTCTTTTTATTTAAGTAGGAGGTTAAAATTTTGGCAGTATATTAGGGTGGATAAAGGTAAAAAAATGAGCCACCGCCGTGACGTCTGGGACAAAATTTTTTTTTTACCATAGGTTTGTGAACCACCCTAGGGAGCACCCTACCGCACTTCCCCCTACGGCAAAGTGCCGTAGGGGGAAGATGCCATGCACGATGTTTTTGCCCCAACTGCTACATACAATGTATTTCATCGAATCACATTTTCTCTTACGTTTCAGTTTAGTCTCAAAGATCTATGTTTCGAGTAGGATCATGTTTTCTCTATAGCGTATCGGAAAATTACTGCATCTTCCCCAAACGAAAGCATGGCGTCCTAAATAAAGGCATTTAACACTATTTCGAGTACTCATCCGAGCGGTAAAAATTGCAAAACACTATAAAAACCCCTTAAACCTACGGTAAGTCAATACCAATTTTTAGATACTCTCAATATGCATGCTCCTTCATTTTAACTGTGCTAGCTGTTTTTGTTGATGCTTGTGGGTGAAACACATGATGTGGCATCTTCCTCAATACGGCATCCACCCCCCCCCCCCCAATCTACCTTTTTTCACGGAGTCATCTTCAAACAACGAAGACGCTTACACAGTTATTTGGAAACATGCGGAACTCTCAGAATCTCTTCCTTATATACCTAGTCTTCACCCACCAACAGTCTAGTTTTAAAAATAGCCACAATTGCGGTAATAGAGCTCGTTGAACCCTTTAACACCCTTAAACCCCATCTGAGCCCTATAGTCTTCACAAATCTATCGAATCAACTTTGCTGATGGATTTCAAAAATATGATTTCTAGATATTGAAACGTTTGCATATATGATATATAACAGTGGTGACTAACCTACGGCACGCGGGCCGTATCCATTCGGCGAAGCTGATCCATGTGGCTTGTTGTCTTGCTCAATGTTAAAAATTCAAAAGCACGTGATGTTACAATATTCACTAATTTAGAAACAACTGTTCAGAAATCGGTTTCGGAAAGACATGAATGGACATGGGGAAAAAAGATGAAAGTCACTTTTTCGTCAATTTTGAGATATTAGCGCTATCTAGGGGCTATGAAGGACTAGTATCATCTGGTAGAACAACAAAGGGGAAAAAATATGAGAAGCGACCGAAATGTGCATGAAAACTCGAAAAGCTACATAAGGAGCTACGAGAAATCAAACTTTGTTCTTCGTTTTTCTCGAAATCGCTTTTTGGTCACTTTCATCTTTTTTCCCCCTGGCCCTTCACATGCATTTAATAGAATAACATCAAGTAATGATAGCAACAATAATTGGCTTGTAGTTTTCTTTCCTGTTCTCTTTTTCACCATGTTATTTTAGAAAAAAATATTTTAAAATTTTTATATCTGTTTTGGCTCGCGAGTATGATTTTATTATGAGTTGCAAAGCTCGAGTAGAAAAAGGTTGGGCACACTACTGATACATAAAGCATTTTGGAACTGCAATGCCACTTAATTTTAAAAAATGTATGAGCTGCATGAGACAAATGCATGATTTATGATATTACTAGCTGCGTGGCCCGGCGTTGCACGGGCTGTAATGTAGTGAAGGCAGTTTGAGAAAACTACTCGCCACCAAGGCGGCTCGCCTTTAAAGTAATGAGAAAAGTTTAAAAAGTTTACTCGCCGTCAAGGCGGCTCGCCTTTACAGTAGCGAGGAAAGTTTCAATAAACTACTCGCCGCCAAGGCGGCTCGCCTTTACAGTACCAAGGAAAAGTTTAGTAAACTGCTCCCCGCTAAAGCGGCTCGCTAAAAAGCTTTCCTGCATCAAAGAATCAATCGAATTATTTGCACATGCTTCCTCAAAAATAAAGACGATGTCAAGTAGCGCATACTTAGCACTCTCCCTAAATAACAAATAAAATTCCTTTCCAAAAACAATTATATCCAAACCGCTTTCTTCCTGTAAAATTAATTGCAAAATTCTAAACGAAAAAGTTCTTTTAATATTTGGATCGCAGCCAAAAAAAAGTCCCTTCTAAAAACAGCAATTGCAATTTTATTTAAAAACACATTTTCAAAATGGTACCAGAGAAAAAATGTCATTAATAATTAGAATAAAAACAATTGTTAGAACTGTGTTATAACACGTATTCAAAATGACAATGGAAAAAAATAACTCTTTCATTTTAAAAAGTTCAATTTAATTAACGTTTTAATTTATAATCGCAACGGAAAGAAATAAATATCTTGGAAGTTTAAATAGTTCAATAATTTAATTAACGTTTTAATTCAAAATGGCAACGGTAGGAAATAAATATCTTGGAATTTTAAACAGTTCAATAATTTAATTAACGTTTTTATTCAAATGGCAACGGTAAGAAATAAATGTCTTGGACGTTTAATCATTTATTAGGCTTAATCGCTTTAAACTTGACTACTTATTAATTGATATCTTCGCTAATTAAAATCGTATAATTATATAAATTGAAACTAATGAAGCCTGAAAAATTACCTATCTATCGGTACCTGGTTCGACTTTCAGTTCATTGGCGTTCAGGAGAAAGAAGCGTGACATAGAAAGATAGTTAGAAAGAAAGATACTCAGTTTTTAATATAAGTAGATAACCTTAAGCTATCGCAGGAAAATTAAATTTCTGAAATATTAAATTTCTAATCACATTCATCAAAAGTTGATCGTCAGTTAGCACGCATTTCGTACAGTTCAAAAAGTAAACTGTTGTTTTTACAGTATTATACTGGAAGCAGAGGTTCCAGTTCAAAACTGCAAAATGCACAGTAATTAACTGTAAAATTGCTAATTTTATTTTACACTAATAAACTGTAATATTGCTAATTTTAGTTTATTATTGCGCGTTTTGCAGTTTTAAACTAGAACCTCGGATGTCAGTATTATAATGTAAAAACTACAGTTTATTACTTTCTTCTATATCTAATATATAGAAGAAAGTATTGGTTTCGTGAAAATTTTCGAATGTCGAATTTTGACGGATTTGCACGTTTTGAGGTGCGCTGAGTCCATTTCGACCATTTTTGGAAAATGTTTGTCTGTGTGTCTGTCTGTCTGTCTGTGAGTCTGTATGTGTGTGACCAGTTTTTGTGGCCGCGCTAGAGCAAAAACTACTGCATGAAATCGAACAAAAATTTTGCACATAGGTACCACCATGTTTTTTGTAGTGTATTTGAAACTCATATTAACTCTAAACTATAACACAGAAATTATAACAATGAATTTTTTGAATCAAGCGAAAGTTTTTATGCATCAATATTTTCAAATCACACTAATTTCGAGAATGTAATTATGTAAAATAATTTTCTAACTCAATGAAATGTAGAAAAACTTACGGCATTTGCAGAGGAATGATTTGGATTGGGCTTTTTTTAGTTTCCTTCTTTTCTAGCTTCTTCCATTTTATACCAGAGGTGAGCCCTGGAGGCTTGAGCGTCACTGGCACCACGCTTCGCTTCTGAATTTCCTTGGAGTTGGATTCGTTTTGAAATTGGCCCATAAGATAAGCCGAGTACTGGTCCGTTGCGACGAAGTAGAAGATCATCAACGTTACGAAATGACATGGCCACGAAATACTGGTCTTCATTAGATGTCACTGGGGAGACAAGGCACAAAAAGCAGAAGTAGAATGGTTGCTCAATTTTCTGTTTCAGTTCAAATAAATCTCATATTGCATAGATCTCAAGGTGAGTGAAATACTTTTTACTTTTCAGATGTATGAGACCATTAAGTAAGAGTATTGTCCACTTTCTTAATTTCAACTTTTTTTTTTGTATTCTTGTTTATACTACTGATTTGTTATCTCTAAAATTTCTAACATTTTATGTGATTATAAAGCATAAATCCCAAAAATCTTAATACATACATCAACATTAACTTGGTTGATAATTGTAGATGTTTTTCTCCAACATCAAGGAGCAATATTTATGCAGAGAATAATGAATAAGACAATGAACAAACATTTCATTACTGTTCGTTTACTACACAGGGTTTAAGTAGGATAAAATGAGGTAGCTTTTACTAAGTTTTAAGTAAAAACTAAAGTAGTTAGAAGTATTTTTAACAGTTAGTTTTGTTTTCAGATCATAAAACTTACATATTTTTGAACTGCGCTTAAAAATATTTGCATTAAATTTTCAATGCTAATCGATAAATCAAAAAGAGTATATTTTTGACTTGAAATACATCGTTACAGCTTTAAACATTAAAAAGCATTTTTATTATCTTAGTATTGGTATTGAAAGTAGAGAGAAACTAATATATTTGGATATTGTTTTAACATTTTGAGGCATAATTAAACAAATATGTCTGGATAAAATTTAGCTTATTCCATAAGAGAAAGCTTATTGATATTTTGCAGATAACCCCTTACTGGTCGTCAATGACGAGATCCGCCGTAGACAAAGGATATTATGCATATGGTTGTAATTGAGATTATTTTTTGAAGATATTTCGGTTTCATTTATTCAGATTTATCCAAATAAAATCAACAATTAGCAAAATTTGAAAAGTATTTGCGTGATCCAAAATTGATTTATTTAATTGTACAAACCAACGATTAAATTTTTCAAATATTATCTGCGGTGGACGAAAAAAAAACCTTATGTCCCTTAATTACTTAATAGTTGTATTTGTTGGGAAAAATGTAAGATTTTTCATCGCTTTCACTGAAAATTCGGAAACAAAGAGACTATAAATAATTAGAGGGAAAAAAAGTAAAAAACTTAGGTACCAAAGAAGTTTAAACTAATAACCTACTTTCACAGGTATTACGTAAATTTTTGAAATGCTTACACGGCCATTAGCTGCAAGCCCGTCATTTAGGGTGATCGGGGGGGGGGCATCGTCCGCCCCCCCCCTCCTTCTTTGAGAAATCAATACTTTTGCCTATAAGTGGGCGTGTTTTTTGTGGTTTTTCGATGAAATTGCATTGTGTTTGCAAACTTGAAATGACGGGCCCGTGGAAAAACTTGAAATGACGGGCCTGATTAACTGTAAATTAGCATCTGAAAGACATTTCATTTTAAATTTTATACTTATCAAGCCATGAATGTTTTTGGAGGGATATCCAGGAAAATGATATTCTCAATCAAAGACTATTTTTAGAATAATTAAGATCTGCGATCCTGTAAATTACCAATTTCATATATCATACTCTTCATCATATTCATAATCGTCATATTCGTCGTCATCAAATCTGTAATCTTTCTGTTTATGCATGTCTTTTTCGTAGACTTTCTCCGCTTCATAATCGTCGTCCTCTTCATAAGTGACGTCATACTCCTTCTCGGGCTCATATATATATTCGGGCTCATATTTCGTCACTGGCACGGGCACCGGCACAGGATAGTACTTTGGTTTGTACTTCATAGCAAGTTTAAGCTTCATCTTCTCCAGACGATAATTCTTCATTTTTTCCACGTACTCTTTCATGGAGGTCATCTTCTGGCTAAGCCAAGTTTTCTTCTCTTGTTTGTAAGTCTGGAATTTGTTGCCTTTTTGACCTTTTTGACCTTTTGAACCTTTCGGCTTGTTTTTGAAACGTCCTTCAGGTGACCCTTCCTCATAGTCGAATGGTGACTCAACATCATAGTCTTCTGGCCTCCTACCGATAGGAGGCCTGGGTATTTGAGGAGGTCTGGGAGGCCTAGGAGGTCGAGGAAACATGGGAGGTCGTGGTGGCCTTGGAGGCGGCGGAAAAGGGGGGAACGGTGGCAATGGAGGTATAGGTGGTTGTGGTGGCAGAGGTTGTGGAGGTGGAAATACTGGTGGTGGTGGTTGAGGTATGAATTCTGGCGTAAAATTGTAATAAATAGGAGGTGGATACACAGGAGGAGGATACAAATCAAAAGTCTGTGGCACAAAAATATCCGGCATGAATTTTTTTGGCATCATTTTGTATTTTTTCATGTTTGCCAACATCTTTGCTTTGTACCTCTTGTACATCATCTTCATCCGGTATCTCCTGGTTTTCATTCGCATATCTGTGATTTTCGTTTTCATTTTCATGTACTTTCCTAGTGTTTTTTCAATGGGGTTTGCACCGGTCCTACGATGAGAGAAGAGAAAAGAAAATACAATTACTTAAGATAAATCGCTCGAGAGTAGAGCATCATTCAAACTCTCTTCAAAAAATATATGTTCAAAATCGAATTTCATTTTGATAGGAAAGGATGCGTGAGCAAAATGGGAGAAATTTGAAAGGTTATTTTAAAAGCACTAAGACACACTAAGAATTACATAATGTGAATTTCATGAGATAATTCAAGAGTTCTAGAATGATAAAAACATGTTTTTGTAATTACTTTAAAAGGATACAGAACAAGAGTCGTAAATATAAATTATGAATATACCACTGAAATAGCAGTTAATTAGCTATTTAGTTTTAAGATACTGGCGTACAAGAATTATCTACTTTTTCACAGCTTTAATTTACATATCCCAAAAATTAATCACTTATTAGATATAATAGAAATAACGTTATGACACACAAATCTGCGGACTAAATTCCATGCCCGTGTTTCAGGATTAGCGTGTCTCAAAATATATATATATATTTTTTTAACTTACCATCATAAAAAATAAAAACTTATCACGGAGCTTACAGACGCTTCTTAAAACCCACGGGGCTAAACAAGCACTTCATAAGTTCTGAGCAATCGTTTCCGTGGAAACAATGTCCTAAACAACTAAAGTTTCATTTTGTTCAATTTTTGCAGCAATTTCTTTTATATTAGCTTACTGTTTTTTTCCAATATTTCTGAGGTTTATTTCATGTGCGAGTTTCTCAAAATAATAATTAAATAGTTAAAATATATAAAATAACTAAGTGAATAAATAAAATTAAAAATAAATGAAATTTAGAAAGCTCCATTTGTTGTAATGTAAATCTCATATTACTAAAACGTATTCCAGAACGAGTTTTGCATCTTAACGAATGTTACGATGCTTAACGAATGGAATTACTTACTTTTTAGAAAAAAAAATTTTTCCAAAAGCCTGTATTTTTCATAAGAATTATTGTCAGAATTATTTTTTTATCAGACTTAATGTTTCATTTTCCTCTTTTTCTCTCCCTTACTCTTTTCTTTGAACAAAATTTTCACTCACAGTAAAGAGTAAATTGTTTTTAACTAAATGGCGACATTAATGCTTGCCAGAACAAACCATTTAGTTAAAACAAGAGTAAATTGCTTTAACTAAATGTCACGTTCTGTGAGAATCAAAGTGCTACAACGTAATTAGAAGGTGAAAATCATAAAAAAGAGACTTTTATTAAAAAAAAGGGTTAACAATGTTGTGACACATTGCTTCTCAGTTTTAAGGATAAATTTTTCACTAAGTAAAATATATATACGTATATATTTTGTAGATTGACTTAAAAATTGACAACTAATGGTATTTTAACCATAGGATTAGGAAATCGGTGAAAAAATTTAGCAGTTCTTAAAATGAGTTTCAAAAAACGTTCCTCTTTCCCCAGCAGGTACTTTTTTTTAAGTTTTTAAATTATTTTATTTATTAATTTAACTGCAGTTTTTTTTTTTTTTTGTAGCAATGGAACAGTTATTAGTTTGATAGATTTTTTTATTAAAACGATAAATGATACCACAGAATAATTAAATGCAGCTGAAATATGAGTTTAAGAAAAATGAAGAAACAAAAATGATTAAGGTAATTATTTCTTTTTAAATTTTGATCATTAACCCTATTTTTTTTCGTGTATTTTCCATTTTTTCTATTATTATTTTTTCTGGAGAGTTCCTTTTTAGCCTACTTTCCCGTTAAAAATAAAAGAAAGACGAAAAAAGTATTAAAAGTAGCTTAATGCATCTAAAAAATATCGCCAAGTCCAAAAAATATCGCCAAGTTAAAAAATATCGCCAAGTCAAAAAAAAAATATCGCCAAGTGAAAAAAATAAAAAGGTAAAATGAATGTCGAAAAATTAAAAATTTGAAAGTAGGGTATTGAGATGGGGAATTTGTGTGTCGGTCGGTCTGTCTGTCCCCCCCTAATAACTTTTGAATGAACAGTCCGATTTGGACAAACTTTTTTTTGTTGGAAAGATCTCGGCGAGTACAGCTCATTCCCATATTTGATTTTTTGATTTGAACAATTTTTGGTTCAAATTTGAGCCGTTCAAACAACCGGTCCCGCGATACTAACTTTTTAATGAACAGTCCGATTTGAACAAACTTTTTTTTGTTGGAAAGAACTTTTCAAGGATACTTCATTCCCGTATTTACATTTCCGATTTGAACAATTTTTCGTTCAACATTGAACCGCTCAAGTAAGCTGTCACCACTAATAACTTTTGAGTAAACAGTCCGAAAAAAAATGACTGACTGTGCAGACGATTTTTTGTTTATTTATTCATTTGTTTTATTGAATTTATTATTATTATTATTATTATTTTTGGCAGACGATTTTTTTTGTAACAAAAATGTTTCATTCACGAGGGCATTTTATTCTTTATTTATATTTAACAACTGGCAACGGATTAAAAGTGAAATTCGAGACATTTTATCAACGGACGAGTTTTTTTTTTTTTTTTTTTTCTTTGATAAAATGTGTTTTGATGTACTTTGTACTTTTAATTTTTTTTTTTTGAAAACAATTGAGAAATTTTTCTACGGAAGAACTGTAACAGTTACATTCTTTAAAAGGTGCGACAAAACTTTATTTATTCATTTATTTACTTTTTACGTGTCTATTTCATCTGATGAGAGGGGTATATTTTGCTTTTAGAAATCAGCTTCAAGTGCTAAAAAGGTATGTTTGACATAATTTTTAGTCTTAGATAATCAAGAGAATAATGATCAGATGCTAGAATGCCGATGTCGATGTACGGGAAAGTAGGCTCGTTTAGTTCTTGACAGAACTTCTTGTTGTAATCGAAATTATTTTCTGAAGGGACTGTTTTTGAGGTAGTGAATTTTAAAAAGAGTTTTTTTTCTGGGAACGAAATACTCAAAAGCATTTTCTTAAAGCATACTTCCATTCATAGTGAATCTCGTCACCTCTTTCTCACAAATTTAAAACTATGGAATCTGATGTAGGGTAGATGATCCAGTTATGGCCACTTTTAGAGAAAGTTTGAAAAAGAAAATTTATAGTAAATGACTGACTGCAGTGTATTTATTCATATAAATATCATTATTTAGTATATTTACTTGGCTCTGAAAAATATTGGGATAGAAAGTTTTTGATTTTGAGTTAAAAGTTAACGAATATTTTTTCCCAATTTGTACCAGTTTTGGCCACATTCATGTACCAGTTATGGTCACATCAATATGGTTTCTTTAAAACTATGTTTAGAAACTCAAGAAAAAAGTTAAGTACTATAATGTAATGTAATGAATTATTTGTATGTAAATATATATAAATATACTTACATTTTATTTGTAAGCCAGCTATAGGATAAAACTAAATGTTAGTTAATTTTGTAAGTCACTTGTAAGTAAGAGAAGGCCTTCTTTGATGCTTTACTTTTTGCAGTTTTTATTTTTTTCTTTTCTTTATCTTCTAAGAATATTTTGCCTTGATCAGAGGTAATTACACTAGGTAATCTTTGAAGGCTTCTTTTTTATCAGCTGTAACAGGTTGATCACCAGACAATAAAAGAGAATTTCGGATATCAGGAATAATTCACGCCTATACACGTCAGACTATTATTCACGTTAGAATTAAAAACGTGCACGTCTGCTGCATTTTTTTATTTATCGTTTGCCAATTTTAGCTTTTTTTTTTTTTTTGCAAATCATAATCTTTGTTTTCAAGCTAATGTTTTGGAAATAAACACTTCTATTCTACTGGATGTATTACCAGTGCTTTAAAAATAAAGTCAGAATAGTGGCTTTTTTTTTTTTTTTTTTTTTTGTGGCAAGATTATGACATTTTCATCATTGAAGGCCTGCTGGCTAGGCACAGAATTATATTTAAGGTAAAGAACGTTATTTTTCTCTTCTAACCTCTTAACTCAATTACATAGTACAGGTAGAATTATTCCAGGAAAAAATAAATGAAGGATTGCTTTAATTTGAATGGGATAACATCGTAAAAGGTATTTCTAACCAATAAACAATGAAAAAACTTTTTAGGTCAAATGATTTTTGTGTTATTCTTCGGAGATCTGATATTGTTAGGAATTTGGACAATCAGACATACTTCAAATTATTTTATTTGAAATAATTTAAATAATGAACTACGTGGCCAAAACTGGTACATGTAATAGATTTCATGCTCCAGTTTTGGCCACCCTCTATTAAATATTAAAAATAACTATTTTTAATGTAAAATTAAAATAGAGCGAAAGCTTAGCTCATAAAAACAAATGTCAATCAGTTTTAAGAACAATTTATGTTTCTCTAAGTCAGATGTTAAAGGAGTTGGAAAACCTTGTTCCTTAACAAAAATCTTAACAGTTATGAGCAAAGAACACATTCTAAAATATTTATTTTTCTTGAAAGTCACACATTCTAAAAAAATGAGCCATTGAGGTTGCAAGTAATAAAGAAGGGTTTGTTTTTGTTGTAAAAATGCACCTGATTGGTTATATAAATATAAAAAGTTAAATATTAGAGAAATTGACAGGAAGTGGCCATAACTGGTGCAGTGGCCATAACTGGAGCATCTACCCTGGTATGTTCAGAAATTTTAATAGATTCATCACATGAATAAGTTTCTCTTTCCTTTTTTTACTGTGTCAATTCTGAAATTTTATGTTTTTCTCCATTTAATAAATTTTATTTGGAAACAGTCTCTGTATTAATGTTTTTTTTTAATTCACAGCTTGGCTGGAATTTCCGAACGTCGAATTTTCAGGTGTCACCATTAGAAATCCAAACGTGGTGTTTCTCAAAACTTGCATAATGTTGATCCCTTGTGTCCTTGAAGAAAGACTACAATCAACACTCAATGTGTCCAAATTATCTTATATGTATATAACCTCTTTTAGAATAGCAAGCACGCTTCTACACTGCAAAAAATAAACTTGTTTTTACAGTATAATACAGGCAGCAGAGGTTCCAGTTTGAACTGTAAAATGCACAGTAATACACTCTAAAATTAGCAATTTCAGTTTATTACTCTAAAGCAGTAGTTTTACAGTTTATTACCACAATTTTACAGTTTATTTACACAAAACTAGTGGTATTATACTGTAAAATCAGCAGTAAAATACTGGCAAGAGAGGTTCCAGTTTAAAACTAAAATGTACAGTAATAAACAGTAAATTAGCAGTTTTGCAGTTTTTTACAGTAAAGCAGCAGTTTTACAATTTATTAGTGTAAAATTGAGCAATTTTACAGTTTATTACCGTAAGGTCGGCAATTTTTACGGTTTGCTACTATAAAATAAGTTGTATTATACTGTAAAAAAACATTGATTTTTTACAGTGAACTAGAATAACATACTACGATTCCTCTGTTAGTTCATGTCTAAGTTTCTGGGAGTACAACAACGGCTGTTCACTTTCTTACAGAATATATTTATTTAATTTTTATTTCATTTTTTACTTATTTATTTATTGTTATTTTTCGCGCTTGTTTACTTGTTGTTTGTTTGATGTTCGGTACAATGTATGAACAGACTAACATGATAAAAAGAATATTTTGCGTAAAAAATAATCCGGTGTCCGAAAGTTAGCACTTTTTTTTCGATTTAATCATTATTTTATTACGATATATAAAGTTTAATGACTTTCTCAAAGCTAGTCTGAAATCAACGTCTTAAGTACAGTAGTTTTCATTTAAAAAATGTGCGTTAAAGCTATATATTTACTGGTATTAGATGCATTTTTTCTTTCAACTGGGCAAAAACTGATGCATGCTTATAAACTGAGAATATCTCGCTTAATGATAGCTCTAATCATAGAACCTAACTCATAACTATCCTAGAGCTAAACCAACAACGAAAACATTCATTCTTCTGCATCAAAAATATTATGATAATTAGACTAACATAAAATGAAAATGATTAAATCCAATAACTTACTGGACAGGAACTGTGAGTATTTGCTTCTCCTCCTCCTCCTCTTCCTCTTTGGGAACCACCTCAACTACTTCTTCCTCCTCGACATCATCATATGCTTTTTTATCGTCATCGAATTTCATGGGTAGGTTGCCAAGATGTATGGACACGGGGGGGAACAGACTAGCTGGCTTGTCCTCTGACAGGAAATGTTTCATGGCCAAGGACAAGAACGTTTCTGCCTCCAAGATCAGACAGAAATACACGAGGAAGCTGAGAGCGCAGTTCCATGGGCCGGCCAGCCACATCAGCCACTGTAGACATACAAAGGATAAAAAGAAGCAGAAGTAGAACCCCTCAACCACCGGCCATCCAGAATGTGTCATTAAAGTAATTTAGAGCTACTGCACATTGTACTAATACTCGATAACCAGTTTAACCTCGATAAAAGTTGCGTATTATTTACTTCTACCTAATAATAAATTCAAAGGTACATTTATATAAATATAATTTGGGGTGTAAAATAACAGTTTTAACTTAAAACTGTGCAATTAGAAACTTTTTTCCTGAAAATTTGTCATCTTAAAGCTACTTTTACGTGTAATAGAAAATATATATAATAAAAATGATGAAAATAAGTACTGCTAACTATAGCAATGAAAACACAAAATCTCAATGGAGATTCCCAAGCTAAGTAAGGATATTTACATTTTAAGTGGTACATTTTTGGAGTTTACCGGTGAAATTAGGGGTTTAAAGCCCTATACATATAAGACGAATTAAGAAACAAAAGTTGTATCGTAATAAAGAAACAAGAAATAAGAAATCAATATTAAAAATCCCAAATGGCAGTTGAAAATGTATAAACAGTAACGTAATGACGATTAAGAATACATTCAGGGTTAGTGGAATCTTATTTCAATTCATAAAGACTTGAATTCCCACAGGACATTAATTCAAATGCTCAACTGACTGTCATAGAGAAGGGTAAGTCATTTACTTTATAAAAGGGGAGTAACCGAACTGCATGTTTGCTCCATTACTTGTTCTTATTTAACTGACTCCCATTTTTAGACATTATTTTGGAAAAACAATAGATGATGCATAGACAAAAACTAAAAGTTAAAAAAAAAATCGATCTACACTTTTCTCGTTTAGGGGGAACTGTTTGTAAATGAACTTTTTTTTTTCATATAATTTCTATTTGCCACTTTCTCCATTTAAATACTTATAGTATTTTGTTCCGTTTTATACATAAATAGTATGTGTATATATTAAAAAATTTACTAATGTTTTGATATTCCTTGATGAACCAGATTTTTTTTTTCGGCTTGCGTTAGATCCAAAATTGGGAATATTAAAATCTATTGTAAATAAAAATATAAATAATAGGATAAATCTATAGATATACATAGATATGTATCGGTAGATGTATAATACAGAAAAGATTATTCGTTGGTGACGGTGAGCTCCGAAATCATACCAATTAAAAAATGAGCTGCTCATACACTTATGATCATTAATTTGAGCAAAGTTAGAGGCAACCTTTAATATTAAATGTATGACATTAATGTGGAGCTTTTTTTTTCAACTATGTATTATAATGGTAATAATATCCAAATGGTTAGAAAAAAAAAGTGTAATGGATTTCTAACACAAAAGAAGTTTTTTAAACTTTGTTCATTGATAAATTTGCGCATTGGATAAAATGATATTTTTCATTAGCTGTTGCATTATCACAATTTCGGAACGGAATTGTAGTTAAAAATAAATAAATAAATTATAGTTTTTCAAAAGCAATTCTTAGTATATCGATATTTGGAGAAATTACAACATTGTTTTGTTCCAAACAGGTTGCATTGTTACAAATCATTCATTAATGTCTCTAACCCAAAGAGCAATTCTCAAAAATCAAAATTTTAAAAATTCGATTTTTTCCGTTTGAAAACAAAATAACACCATGCTGTATCAACAGCAAAAAAAAAAAAAAATCAAATCAAATCAAATTTACCTGCAGTAAAATTAAGCTTCAAATGTTGATCTTCATTCCACGTCATTTAAGCAACGTTAGCTTATCTCAAAGCACGAAACAAAATTTTAACCAACCTCCCCGGCGAAACCCTCCACAAATATCAAACTTTCTCGGCAAACGACATCTCATTATATATATAAGAAGACTATATATAGCTACGCCCTTGCTAAAACTCGCTTTCGTTTTCAAGCAATAAATATATCAGAGTTGAATACATACAAAAGGTAAAATTTTTCAACTCGGCGTTCGAGGAGGAACTATTTTGGTCAAAGAGCGTGGCAAGTGAACGGTAAAGCTTATGTATCAATTTGTCAAGCTAAAGCTGTCAAGATGCGAGTTTGTAGACAGCACTTTTTCCTTTTAATGTCCAGTCCGATATTGTTCATTCTTTACGATCTTTAAGAGTCAAAAAGTGTTTTTAGTCTTGTCTCTATTTGTTGTTTTCTTTTTTAAATAAAATGCAACTAAGAGTACGTTTTTATGATTAAAAATCTATCTTTACAGAAATAAGCAAATCTGTTTGACTCTAACATGAAAAGGGGTTTTTTCATGAATGTATCTAACTGTATCATAAGAATTAAATGATAGTATTGCAGCTCTAATGATATCATTAAAACGTTTTGACGTAGAAAAATTAAACAGAACTTCATAATATTGATGTTTAAAATTTGAAGCAAATGCTGAAATAGATTCAATGTTATATTTGCAATAGATTAAAACAAAAGTGGAGTAACACACACTACAAATTGTTGCATCATATATCTTCTCAAAACAAATTAATTTGAAATTAGTCAGCCATCAATGATGAGGAGGAGTTTGATTCTTGAAATTTACCATAATTGCCAAATTTTGAGAAATTGTTCCATTATGATGATATCAGCATGGAAATACAAAGTTTTTATGCTATGATTTTTCTCCTTATAAGTTACTTAGGATTACTGAACGTTCGGGTTTAAATGATTCGGGTTAAAGAATCCTCAATATAATGGGTATTTTTGTGCCCATGCAACATAACCCTTAACTGGTGAGGTGGGTTTTGTAACGTAAGAGATGGGGCGGAGTGTATGTAACTTCAGCTTAACATTTCTAGTGTACTCAAAAAAGATCAGCAAATTAAAGCAGGAATATTTCATTGATTTTTTTTTTTGTTTGTTATTTATTTAAATAAATGTAAATGAAATAGAGCCGAAAGTGACAAACTTATAAGTATAAAGCTACATAGGTAAACAGTACAAAATATTTGAATTGAAAAAATTCATTTTTTCTACGGGTAAGTCACCTCTACCTCACCACTTAGGGGTTAAAAACAATATTAAAAAATGTATAGATAAAAATAAGGAAACAAATTAAAAAACGGTACTTATCAAGCTTCTCCTTCATATCTTCTTAAAATTCCACTCCCTTATCCAGACGATCCTTTGGTTCTTCGGCGGACAGTGGCCTATGGTATTATGATCCATGCAGCAAGGAAACGAGAGCATCCTGAATTTACTTCTGTCGGGATCAACACTTCCTCGCGATTCTTCCTTTCTTCGGCGATATCAGATTAGAGGAAGAGATTTCAGGAAGATATTAAAGGCAATTATGAGGAGCTAGAAGTTGTTGCTTTGTGGTGTGCGTTGATGCTTTTTATGGTAGCCATTACGACATCACGATATGAACGGTTGGGAGATTTCTATGATTCTTGGGTTTAAGAGATAGTAAAATCTCTGATTTAATAAAATCTCATTTCTAATTTACTTTAATAACTAATGCTAGTAGTATTAATACGCAGTGCAGTCATTCATGGTAACTTTCAGCCACATTTTCTCTATTTTAAACTGTCCCTAACTTATTTGATGAGTCTTATTGTTATTTGGTGGCATAAGTGAAAGACACATTCCTGAAGCATTACGTAGTTATCCAGAATTAAGACGATATAATAGTTCAATCTAAATGAAATGAATTATTAGCTCAATGGAAATCTATTCTGCTATTTGTGGTACTTTTAAGCCATGTCAAAAAGGAGTTGCAGTATAAATTACTTTAATAAAAATAGTGCAACTTCAAACCGGAAAAAATAAACTATATAAAGATTTAAAAACTTCCGTTTTTACTTCACAACATCACAAAATTTCTATCGTTTATAGTATTGAGTAGAATTTTAAAATGTGGAAAGAATGATTTCATCAACTCCAGACATAGCTTCTAAACCAGTGGTCTCCAACCTTTTTGAGCCCATCGCCCCCTTAAAAGGTTGACTGGCACCTATCGTCCCCCCTCCCTTTCGTTCTTGGAAAAAGCCATTAGTCGACGCCAGTGAATATAGATATTTCTGAAAATATAAATGACTAATTTTAATTTGAGGCGAAATGTATCAACCATATAGAAATTTTGTCAATTCAATCTGAAACTAAAAACAATTGTAAAAAAAAGTTAAAACCTTTTTGTCACGCTTTCTTTCCAAAACGAACTGATAAGTATTTGAAGCAAAATATTTAACTAAGATCATTGGGGTAATTTTCAAAAACAAAAGTTCATTTTTTATGAAATTATTATTATTAATTACAATTATTTTATTTATTTTTTTTTTGGAATCTGGAAGAATTGCAAATTCTGAAGCCTAAAATTTAAAAACAAAAGATTTAAAATTTGAAGATACATAAATCTAACGATAAATGATGAAATGCTTATTCAAGCTTCAATCAAGATCTGAGTAGGAAGCTTGTGAACTTGAACTTATTTAGTTTTAACTTTGTGATGCTTTGTCTGAGCTCTTAAAAATCGATTTTGTAAAATACGTTGTCATTTTTGATATTCACTGGCTTTTTATTATTATTAGTTTATCTTTAGACATTCATAATCATTACAGTAGCTATATAGAAATAGAAGCAGCAGCAAGTAATAGTATGATTACGAATAATTACTATGAAACGGAAGATGAGTGTTCAGGGCCACTTGTTTTCTCGAAAGCACTCAAGACATTGTTTTGATATCCACTAAAAATGGATTCTTAAAGGCACATGAAAATTTTTAGATAGTACAAAAATTTTTTTAACTTTAATGAAAATAAAATTTATGACTCCATTGCTACATTTTATTTACTAATCACAGTAGTAAGTAGCAGCAATAATTATTTATTATAAAAAGTAATATATTTGTGAAACTAGATAACATTAGGATTAAAAAAACAGGATATTAGTAATTATGTTAAACGGACCTTAACTAATAATATAATACTCTATTTAAACTACATGAGGCATCTTTTACGGGTGAAAGCCTGTAAAGTGCCTGAAGTGGATATATGTTTCTAATCTCTAGAAAATGGTATAGATATTTGTTTTATTTAATTACTACGTCAATGTGATGCCTTGAGAATAAAAATCAGTCATGTTCTATTTTTCTCAAATGTAGCTTTTAATATGAATTACTCATAAATTCTGGCCTTAATGAAATTGGTGATTTCTATATTCATGTTTGCTTTCATGTTCCAAATAATTCCTTTGTTAAAAATCTGAAAATTTGTCAAGATTCAATTCCCATTTAAACTGTAAATCGAAAGCTTTAATGTAATGAATAAAAAGCTTGAATGCTGAGAAAAATAGCCACAATGAGGTAACTCTTCTCTTTGCTTTGCCATCAAAGTATAGTAAAAGCACTTGCTGCCTGAATCTATTTTATCAGGCAGAGTTATCGTTTTCAAACTTAACAAAGCATAAAATTCCGGGAAGTGCATATCTGTAAAGTGGAACCGAGCCGGTGGGACTTACAACACATTTCATGTCACAGAAGGTGGATTTGGTTGAGGTGTTGCACAAAAAACGATATCCTGCTTGGAGAGAAAGTGGAAAACCATACGTTTCTATTTTTTGCGGAGTCTCAAACGGGGTTCACAAGCAGGAAATGATTCGGTTCACTCTTGCCTATCATGCAATATAAATTGCGATGAAAAGTTTGTCGTTTTTCAATTAAAAAATAAAGTTTAATATATATTAAAAAGAACGTAAATGTGCGTCAAGCAATAAAACGCCGCTTTTTCAATATGATGCAATAAAAGTTTGTTTCAGAATAAGACATAACAAAAAAGTAAAATTCCAACAGTCTCAAACACTCAAATAAAATTGAAAAGCGCTAACATTTTTTTAATGTGGGAAAAAAAATTATCAGGTTATTTCTATTTATTTTTTTTTCTTTAAATTTTAGTTTAATTTATTTTTTATTTATTTATTTTTTTTTTGGTCTTTTTTTTTTTTTTTTTTTGCGAAATTATGCTTTATTTTAGTATTATGCTTTATTTTATTTATTTATTTATTTTTTGTCATTTATTTTTATTTTAGTATTTATTTATATAATTTTTTTTACCATTAATTTTTATTTCTTATTTTTACTCAGTGAATGATGTTTCAATTACTCATGTTTTATTAAAAATTGCAAGTTTATTTATTTACTACATTTTTCATTCCTAGCATATTTTTGTCACACCTGTTTCTTTTTAACTCCATTTTTACTCACTTTTTGTTTTTTGGTTGATCCATAGCATATTTATGTTTTACTTTATAATCGAATTTTGTTTCAATTACTTATTCTTCCTTCTTCCTCTTTTTTTAAAAAGTACTTTTGTTGATAATTTTAATACTTTTTTTCATTTATATAGTTTTTCACATGCAGGTTGATCTATTCGTAATACTTAAGAGTAGTTATACCGAATCCATAAAATATTGCAATGAAATAATAACTATTCAGTGCATATGTTTCTAAACTCTACCAACAAATTCTTTAAAGAAAAAATAAATGTAGAAGAAAGTGGGGTGAGACGAACTTATACGCAAGCAGTTTTCTCCATAAGTCCGTAAATAAATTTTATTTAAAGTTAAACCTAAAGTAAAGTTACATTCAGGGGTGCCCACAGGGGGGGGGATTATGGCGCAAGTTGCACCATCAAAATTTTTAGGGGGATTTTTTTAAAACTAATTTATTTAATTATTTATTAATTATTTATTAATTTATTTTTTTATTTAAATTATTTATTAATTAATTTTTTAAAGAAATTATTCATTAATTAATTTTTTTAATTAAAATTTTTTCTTTCTTTTTTTTGTGTGTGCGTGTGTGTATGCTTGGAATGTTTGGAAGAAAAAAAAAGCGATTCTATTCTGCCCATAGTTCGAACTTTAAAAAAAATGAATAATATATGAAAAATAATAGTTATAATAATATAAATAAATAGTGTTTTAAAAAATTAATAATATTTAAAAAAATAAATAATATTTAAAAATAAATAAATAATACTTAAAAAAACAAATAATATTTAAAAAAAAAAATAATATTATAAAAAATTAGCAAATAAGATTTAAAAAATAAATAAATAAGATTTTAAAAAATAAATAAAATAAAGAAGAGGGGCAAAAAATAAAAAGCAAAAGAGGGTTGTGAAATTTTGGGGGGAATTTGCGCCACTGAGCTTGGGGTGGGGGGAGATGGGCACCCCTGATTACATTTAATTAAATAATGCTTAGTTTTTATAAAAATTTTAAGCTCGCAACCTTTTTAAATTGTTAAGTGTATGTTAAAGAATTGAAACTTGGTTATCTCTTTTAAAATATGAAATATATGACATCAAAAGCAAAAGGGTTTTTCGTTAACTTTTCTCACCTATATAGAGTAAGATGACGAACAGCTAAAAGTATACATTTAAGAAAATAAAAATAATGTTTAAAAAATACGTGTAAACAAATTAAATTGGTTGGATGAGTATATTATCCCTTCCCAAACCCCAGGGGTGGCAAATAAAGGGGGCAAGAGGGGGTGGTCGCATCTCCAAATATTATTCGCAGAATGTTAAAAACTGGTAAATTCACTTAATGTATAACACAAATAAATGATCACGTCCAAAAGGAACTAAAATAGCTTATTCATTTTAACAAAAATTGATAAAGCTCTTCCTTAAACATATTCTCAAGATTATTTATAATAAGTGATGATTCTGAAAAAAAAAATGTTCTGAAACAAGTATAACGGGACAAGAAAGTATTTTCAACTTAAGCTGTTTGGAAATAGCCCAAGACACTGGGAATCGATGGAAAGAAAACTCTCCTTTTTGACTCCAAATATTGCAGCGTATAACTTGACTGAAAGTTAAAAACTTAATTACTAATCGAAACATTTTGCGTGACAACAAATTACAAAATAATTTTTCGCTTTGGTCTTAAAAATTTAAATTGTTTCGTAACTCCAATTTTTCTAAATATTAAATCCATTTTAAGATGTTTTTCCCTTCACAAATGTGTATTTTGTTCCATACTGAGGTACTTCATATCTAAAAAACTCTCCCTTTCAAACGAAATGCTGAAATGCAGCCCCTGCTAAACCCTAAACGAGATGCTCGGAACATGTTGTACATCTGAAAACAGTTCCTTAGTTGGAAATAGTTAGGTTGAATGGTTCTGAAAGAATAATTTTTGATGATAAATTTCCAATTGCAGAGTCCCTCAATATTACATAATGTTGTTCCTCGGCAAATACAATCATATCCATTATTAAAAGTGCTTTTTGGAACTTCATTTTTGGCTCTATATGATAAAAACAGAGTTTGTTCACTTTTGGTTTAAATTATTCGTAACTTTAAATTATTGTTCTACCACCCAGGGGAAAGAAATGAATAACGTCAAGCATAAGAAAAAAAAAGGGGAGGGGTGTGATAGACTCTTCATACTAAAACAAAATCGTGAAATGCTGTTAGATGTAGCTCCTTACCTCTTACCTGATGTACCTCTTACTCCACTCCGCCATTTTCGTTTTAAGTTTATTTATTAGTACCCCAGAATCAAACATGCCAAATCAAACATGATGCATTTTGTCTTATTAATCAGCTTTTATTAAACCATAATTGCTAAGACAGCCAAAAAGGATTGATGCAAAAACTAGTACAACATAAAACACAAAATGAACCTTTTTACTGATACATGTATTTAACAATAACAATTATTTTACATATAGTACAGAAATATGAACATGTTGCTTAGATATTGATAGTCAATAAATAAATTGCCAAACTGTTTAGAAAAGATAGTTCGAATGCATGCATTTTGCTAGGTTTAACTCAAGGGAATAAATGGGTTCTAAATGATAGGGAACTGTTTTAAACCATTTGCTTGATGAAACATTTTAGATAATTATATCCACTATTTTCATTTTTGAGTTCATAAAACTGTTTCATAATATTTGAGCTTGATTTATTTTCTTATGGACATGAGATGATTCCACTTCATCAAATGAAAATGTTTGCTCCGAGTAGTATACTTTGTACCATATTGATTTGCACTTTCATACTGCTATAAATTCCAAAAAATTACATAATGAGAACAACTGCACTATCAATGAATAAGTAGATATAATTTATAGGTCTATCAACATTGATCTTCTCTCTGAAAGTAATATCTAACTTAAATGGTATTGCATTCGTCTATTCATACGAAGGGGCAAGTGGATAAAGGTAATATATGACAATGTTCTTTAAGTTCTAGAAAAACTTTCAAAAAAAAAAAAATTTTTTAATGGATTTGTCTCACCGAGTAAAACGGGGTTATATTCTTAGTTACCAACCCTTTCTGTGACTAAGGGGACTTGATACTAATAGACTTCTCCCCTTCATCCATGATAAAAAGTAAGTTTCAAAAATTATCACATATCACTTTTATCCACTTGCTCCTTCATATGTTTTATGGGTCGTTATCTTTTTAAACCAACGTTTCTCAAAAGGTTTTGGCTCACGGACCGGTAAAAGTGTCTGAATAAAATTCTCAGACCAATAAGGTTTTAGCCTCCCCCCCCCTTTTTTTTTTATTTTTTTGGAAAGAGGGGAGGGGGCAAAAAAACCCGACTCGGGGGCTGTTAAAATCCTGTGAAATAATTTTGAGGACCGGTGCGGTTTTTCCAACTCTTCACAAAGTAGTACTAATAAAAACTTTATGAATAAATAAATAAACAACACTCTGTAAGGTACTAAAAACTACAAGTATTGTAAGTGTTGTAATAATAATACACATATGTAAATTAACACTTATTAGAAATCACAATTAAACACGAGGATTAATCACAAAATTCACTTTAAAAATAAAAATCTCAAATAAGTATTATTATTATGCTTTTTCTTTTTCATTCTAAGTTATTATTTTTATTTTTTGCGTAAGGAAAATTTTGTACCGTGAATGAACAAAAATATCTGAGGACCGGTAAAAATTTTCTACTGACCGGTGCCAGTCCGTCATATTTCCGGTTGAGAATCGCCGATTCTAATGACATTTTATGACAAAACTTTAAAGAATATCCGCGCAATTTTCATTGCAACATTGCATAAACAACGCATAATTTGACAATGTAAAAGCTATATGCGTTAAGAAATAAAGTAATACCTTTGTGCAGAAAAGTAAAAGAAAATATCACATTAAATCTCATAAATTTGCAGAGAAATGCAACACATGTTTCGGGGTGTCCAAGAACCTTATTTCAACGCATAAAAGTCATGTTCTGCATCTAAAGTCA
Organism: Uloborus plumipes; assembly: GCA_038373865.1. NCBI lineage: Eukaryota > Metazoa > Arthropoda > Arachnida > Araneae > Uloboridae > Uloborus > Uloborus plumipes. The sequence continues at coordinate 32,261 of JAXGGA010012660.1, forward strand.
TCCAATCCGCTTTTATCGAATGACTTACGTCCAAAAGCTCACTTCTATGCATTGAAACAGGGGCTCCTTGAAACCCCGAAACATGTGTCTGTAGTTCTCTGCAAATTTGTGTGATTTAACATTCTTATGTTCCCTTTTGCATTATGTATTAAATTATTTACATACCCACAATTATTAAATTCATCATGAAACATTTATTTATTTATTTCGTGAATGTCTTACTAGGTATTTTACACCACGTTTGAGTGTTAGATAAAAAATAATGTTTCAAAATGTACAAAGATTTTTTTTTTCTTTTCTTTCTTTCTTTCTTTTTTTTTAAATTAACGCAACTAAAATTTGAACATAACTTTAGAAAGCATGATCTGTTTTGCTAAATTAAAGTAATTCAAATACTTTTATAATAATAGTAAACTTTTCAATTCATAAAAGCTAAGATAGATTTTATACCAACGTCAAGCTCTATCTCATTGAGATTGCGTTTGGCGTTCGTGGTGATCACTAAAAATCTGAGCTTTGAAATGTGTACCATGTTTTTACATGAATTCAATTTTTTTGCATAGCACTTTCTGCAGAAATATAATTAATTTAAAAATAAATGCCACAATCATAGTAAATATATATTTGTGTTTTTAATGCACCTAATCAATTGTGATAGCGTATTTTAAAACCACTAAATTTTATTGCTGGTTTTTAATCAAGATATTCTTTTTGATAGATACCTATGTCATGTTATCATTCCTGAAACTGTTGGTGGCAAAAAGAAAAATTTTACTACCAGAAAATTTTTATTCGTTACCTCATGCGATTAAAAATGTGATGTACAGTTGGACTTTTTCTAACTTTATTTTTAGTTGCTGAAACATTATACCATTATTCAGTTTTGTCGAGCAATAGATTCGTTACAAAAGAAAACAAACTATAAGTTTAAATTATCATAAAAGTACTTACAGCTTGTTGAAAACTTCATCCGCTATCACCGTGAAGAATGCGTAAAAAATACTTATAAATTATGGATCGAACCGATATTGAAGAGTATTCCATATTTTATTTTAACACTGAATTCCTAAAACTGTAATATTCTCATTATGTAATTTTATATTCGTAAGTAACACTTATTCAAACATCATGCTCTTCAATGAGGTATATGAGGTCATAGTGATACTTTAGTTGGCCCCTTTCTAGTTGGCGATTTCTCCTGATCGCTGCTCCGTCTCTTCGTAGGATCTTTCATTGCTGTTTTCTATACTATCAGGATAGTCATAGTCATCGTCCTTATTTCTATAATCGCGATTCAAACTAGCCTTTCTTCCAGTTCTATACTCCCTGCTGTGTTCTTGTGATGAGTTGTACTCATCAGGATGAGCAGCTTCATATTCCTGGTGACTTGGCCCATAATCAAGACGAGTTCTTTCAAAGTCATAACGACTTGGATCACGGTAACGATCTCGGTTTGACTTGTAATCATACCGGCCACGATCGTGGTTCTCGCGCCTTGACTTGTAATCATAGCGGTCACGATCGTACTGACCACGACTGTTCCCGTAGTCTTGCTCTCTCCTGTAGTTGTCCGAATGCTGATAGTAGTCATCCTCTTCGTATTCGTAGCTGCTGTAGTTTGGAGCTTCCCTCGTGCCCTCTTCTTCGAAAGCGTCGTAGATCTCCCAGGAGTCCTCCATTTCTGGGGGCCAACCGGGAGGGTTCGCATTCACTGTGGATGGTCGTGGTCTTGATCTTCCTTGCAGCATAGTCCTTCCCGGAGGTCTCGGTGGCGGCGGAGGAGGGGGCCTCGGTGGTGGAGGTGGCCTGGGTGGTGGAGGCGGCGGAGGAGGCGGGGGAGGTGGCGGTCTTGGCGGCATCGGTGGTGGTGGTGGTGGTGGAGGCGGAGGAGGAGGAGGCGGTGGCATCGGCCTCGCTGTTGTCGTCATCATCATCATCATCATCATCATTTCTGGAGTCATGGGAGGTTGAAAAGGTAAGGGCTTTATAATTTTCTTAAATTTGGGACCCTCGTGTTTAGAAGACATTATTTCCTTGAGCATCTTTGATTTGTGCTTTTTGTATAACATTTTCATTTGATAACGCCTGGTCTTCATCTTCAAATCCATCATTTTGCTTCTCATCTTCATGAACTTCCCCACAGTTTTTTCCCAAGGAAATGCCCCTGTATGCACCCTAAAAGCGAAAAAAAAGTTTATTTTAATTTTGTTAGACTATTCAATTTGCTTTTCTGTTTTAACAAAATCTAACAAGCACTTTTGTAGCTTTAGCTTTTAACGGGAAATCAATGTTTATGGAAAAACTGTTATGCACTTTTTGTTGCTGAAACTTTCATTGAAAAAGAAAAATAGTTTAGTTTAGTTAATGTATTAAAAACCATTCTGAAAACTTATATTCGAAAGGGTGCATACAGGGTTTGGAGAAAAATCTGTAGTACTTTGTGAAAAGCAATTCTGATACTCAACTATTGTTCATATTTCATTCATTCTTCGAAAAAGTTCAAACTGTTATTGTTTTGTTCGAAGTAAAGTTTTGTATAAAGGGAGTAGCAGTCAGACTACTTATAATCTTCTTCTGAACTTGGATCATCCATTAACATGCTCAAAGGACTCTTTCTCCTTCCCAATCCATAATCATCGTCATAATCTTCGTAAGAGTCATCAAAAATGCCCAAGTCAGAAGACATAGATGGTCTTGAATATTTTTCTTTAAAAGAAATCTGCTGAGAGTTTGATCTTCCCATAGGGGGAGTCGGGGGCATCACAGGCCCTGGTGGCATCAGTGGACCACCTGGTGGGAGGGGACCTTGTGGACGAAGTAAGAATTCTAACGGCAAATAAATTGGTTTAAACTTTTCCTTCATCATCTCCTTGAACATGTGAGTTTTATGTTTCTTGTAGAGTGTCTTCATGTGGTACCGTTTTGTCTTCAACCGTTCCTCCATCATGTGCGCTCTCATCTTCATGAAATTGTCTATGGTTTTCTCCCAAGGTTTCAAAGGATCCCCTACATGCACCCTATCGCAGAGAAAAAAATGGTTAACCTGATGCAAACAATGAAAATTTCGAGTTTAAAATTACAAGAGTACCAAAATATTTAAGAGTAATGATCTTTTAAGATTTCAAAATCTATGCTGGACAAACGTCCTTTCAAGAAGCTGCTTCGATTTAACGCAGCATTCGTCACCTTGCCATAGTTTACATAAAGAAACAGTGCTCAGGGCAAATACATTTCCAAAAAAAGAGGGTTTAATTATTTTCTTTTTGGATGTTAATATCTTTGTAAATAATGTACTTGCAGTTAATTGTAAGGAGGGACATATGATAGAGGTTTTTTCTCTCCGCGATTTGGGTGCATGTGGATTACACTTTTATTCATTAAGAAATGTCCCTCCTAATTTTTTGAATTCAAAATGTAACCACACTCTTTTTTAAATGCTAGTTTTTTATTACGTAGAAACTTTTAAAATAAAGCTATGCAATAAAACAATATTAAACGAGTCATGGTTTTAAAAAATACATGTGACATTTCTTTACGCATTTTATAGATACAAATATTTTACTGCTGTAGTTTTTGGAAGTAATTTCAGAAATTATCTTTATACCAGTTTGAAATTTTTGTATATTATTTTTAGTGGACATAACTTACGCACTACATGCTTTCCAACTCATTAAAATGTATAAAAACTGAATTTTAGTGGCATTCAGAGAATGCTTATTATTTTTGTATGATTTTTATGTACACAACATAATTTTCGTTTCTTTGAGAATTATTTTAACTGATTTTTACACCCGCCACTTTAAAAGGAAAGAAAGATGAAAATAAACCTAATTATTTCTTCTTGACTCTAAGTCGTACCTGATTGAATGTATGTTTGAAAAATTCAGAAATTATCTGAATTCAATAATCATTTTTAAACCTTCAATAATTTTACCTCTACATTATTTTTTCATTACAATTTTTAATTTTTAACAGCAATTTAAGGGTAAAAGAAGTCTATCTGATCCTAACCTGATGGACTAACCTGAACAAAAATTTTAAAACAATGGATGTTTAATACGATATTTTAAGTCAATTTTATAATTATAAATAAGCAAAAATTAATGTTTGAAAACAATATGTGTGCCAGGAATGATGTGGGTAGATGCAACCTAGGCTCCTGAAAAGTGGTCCAAATGTTTAATAGTTTAAGAACCGTTGGTAGAATTAGTGGCGAATTTACAGGATTGTGCTGGCCGTCACTACGCATTTTCAAAGTCCCCCTACAGGTGAACAAATTGCAAAAAATTATTTTTATGTGCTTCTTTGGTTTTCCTTCAGGGACCCTATGCAATTGCAATGTTTACGACATGTAAATCCGCCACTGGATCTGATTATTATTCCTGGGCCTGGTTTATAGGATGGTACTTATTAACCTTGAAGAACCAGGTGGTACACAATGCAAGTGCTTTTTTCTTTGAGGACGGGGTTGAAATCTTCGCTTCTACCGTTTGAAGCTGGGGATTTTTCCAAGATTTTGTACCCCCTTACTGGGGAATTGCGGCTTTGTATTCGAACTGCAAAGTCATAAAACCTAAGTGCTTGCCGTTGTACCTTCCAGTTTTCAGAGGAAAAGAAATCAGCGGTTCAACACTTGTACCGCCCGTCTTGAAAGGTAAACTTCTATAGGAATAGTCCGGATCCAAAACGTTAACTCAAGAAACCAGTGATAGTATTAATAATTGCCTAAATTTTAAATGACTTCCCTGACTTCAAAAGATTTAGAGCGTTTCATATCGCCACCTGTTTACAAAGGTGTAATTTGAAGCTCTTGTACTTATTTAAAGATATAAAAGAGTTCTGGGTGGTTTAAATAATCGCTCCTGTGTGTATTAACAGCAAAATAACTACAACATTCTGTGCAATAATGTGCAACTAATATTAAGGATCGGCTCATTGATGACCAGAACTGGGAATCATTTCTTCATCTGTTACTCTTCTTCGTGAGCTCTTGACGCTCAATATCTTAGACTTTCTAAAGAAGGTACAAATATGGTTTTCTCGTCTTTACTCCTAGACAAGAATTTTAAGGGCTTACACAAGTGCATGAGTTATATATTGAATAAACGGTCAAAACATTCAAGGTGTATTTAAAAGCAAAATAATTGAGTTGTTTTGTGCAAGGATTGTTAGCAGCGTCTTCAGCATTTGCCTGTATGTAGAATCAATTCTTCAGTTGTTCCACTTCGAAATTTCTAGAATACTCAAAGTAATAATCTTCCTTCAAAACTGCTATTAGCATTTCTTGTGCTTATTGCAAGACATGTGCTTACTTATGTATTCAATTTGTGCCTTAAATAAATGTACAACAACTATTCTAAAGCTGCATTTTGTGCTTATCTGTGCTCAATAATTATACATATGTGCGCGGGATTTGTGCATTATTTACGTAAAGCATAAGTATCAATTATTTTGTAAGTTCTTTAAGCTAGAACTTTGAAAGTTATGAGCCTTGCAGTGTACTTTTTGATTATTTGTTTGCACTTCCTTCAAAATAATAAAACATGACCAAGGCATCCATATATTTTTATACTTTATGCTTTAAACAAATTCTGAATTGATAGCAAACGAGCCATAAACAAATAATTGATCACTAATATAAAAAATCTAAATCTTTGCTTAACCTATGAGTGGCTATCGTTGTGGCATTAGAGAATTCAAAATTATGGTCTTTCTGCTAACGTTGGTTCCTCT